>JAVQJG010110371.1:0-20020 GCA_036024015.1 Craterocephalus amniculus | reverse complement strand
GGTGTTTGGCGTTTGAAACAAATATCTCAGGGAAGGATCCAAATCTCCAAAAAGTACCATAGGTGTCCAGTACACTTCAGTTTACATCACAATTAAGGCCCCACTTGCAAAAAAGTGGCCTTCTCCTTTAATTACTTAAGATGTACAGTAAATCATGTAACTTCTTCTGTTGTATCCACACACATAAACAAAAAAATAACCAAAAACATAAATTAAATCTCGGGACTGTTTCATTATCTGCTGTAAGACTTGCATAGAGACGGTGGCTTTCTTGAATCATGTCGGCTTCTTCTTGTATCATGGCTTGAAGAAAGCAGAATGTGGCTGGCTGGTAGTTGTTTTCCACTGCGACTTCACCCAACAATTAAGTGCTGTTTTGATGATTAAGAGCAAAACATTTGCCTACAGAAGTCCCACCTTACATTGACTGTTGTCCCATATAAAAAAGTATTACAGCAAGTTTTTTTTCAGAATCGGTCACTTTTTGGCTCCTTGTTCAAATGAGCATTAATCACTTGGTATGAAAGACCTCCAGCAATATGCATACTTTTAATCTTAAAATGCTTAGATCAAAAATCTTGATTTGCGCATGGAAAATGTAGAAATAATAAGGGCAGAACATTTTCCTAATGAGTGAGCACACAGCATGGTATCTGTGTTAGGCCGTGGTTGGTGTTGGAAATCTTTTTTTAGAATAAGTGACAACTTTGTTTTGTTTCTCTAAATTACTATTTCCCCAGTTTGCAATGAGACTCATTTTTCCTCAGCTGCTGCTTTGCAGTTTCAGCACTGCTTATTTGCTCATGTGGCACCAGAAACCGGCTGAAACCAAACAAACACGCTCGTCGGATCTCCGCAAATGATTCCTCATTCAACTAAAACTCTCAGTCACATTAAAGAGGCACTTCTGCTACAGAGTGCCCATTTGTCATACATTTAACGTCATCCTCAGATTTGAGGCTAATAGTCTTTTTGTTAACTTTCCTGTCTCAGTCCCTTTTGATCCTAATTTTTTTCCCACTTCTCTAATTAGCTCCTTTATGCTCGCTCGTTGACTCTCCTCTGCATATTCATTTCTGAAGTCCCTTGTCCTCCGCCTTACCATCTCTCCGTCATCTCTTATAGAGATGGATGAAAGGGAGTATCAAGGAGTCTGAGTGGAGAGCTCAGCTGATAGACTGAATGAAGGCAGGTCATTTACTCACAGCAAGCCCATCCATCGTGGGACTTACACATATTGCCTTTAAGCACGCCACGCACTCTTCCGCAAACACGCTGCCCCTAAATTACTTCCATCTCTCAGGGTGTGTTATTTCTCTCCTGGGAAGTCTGGTTTGGGTTTTAAATATTCAGCACGACTGGAAAAAAGGGGATACTTTCCATCAGGGATTTGTTCATTTACACATATTAAGTATACAAAACAAACTCCCAGAAACACACTCAAATGCACACTCTGTACTCAAAGCTTTAGATGTCTCATTACTAGCATATTGTGCTTTCACTACTGGGGTTCGGTGAATAAATGTGCACGCCCCCCTGAAGTGTTTTTCTGTTTGCAGCTCCGCTCCCCGTGGCCTGACTGTTAATTACACCACACCAGTCTGCTTCCCTACTTAGAGATCTGTTAGTAATGTCACCGTCTCGTCAGTCCGTCTGCCTGCCTGCTGATCAAATTACAACCAAGCGACATGCTATTTCCCATCCTGCCCCCCCGCCGCCACGACACCCAAAACGGCTTAGTTTACCACCAGCACGATAGCGTGATTATTCCAAACGCCTGATGCCACCTCCGGCAGGTTAGCGAGTCACTGAGTGTGGAAGATAAAAGTGGGGCTGCGGGAATTGAGGCTTGAGTTATGATCTTGGAAAAATCTCAGTGATGGAAAACAAGTGGAATGGGCTGAAGAGAAAGCAGGGGCACGTCATCAAAACAGTGCATGTATGCGCTACTGTAGAGCGGGATGGATGAGTCAGGGGAGAAAATGCGATTACAGTGGCAATCATAACTCAGATTAGCCTTCCCCCCGTACCTCTCTCTGCTGTTCAACATAGGAATCAATCACCATCACATTCACTACGCTGCCTCATATCACACACAGGGCCACACCAAAAGGACAAATATTATTCTCCCCAGCAGAGAAAACAAAACCGTCTATTGAACAAGGACAACAATCTCTCTCTTTAATAAATAACGGCAGCTATTATGATCATAAATAGTGAGGGGGGCCAGGGGCTGTTTGTTGGGGGGAGGATGATACATGAACCCATTCAGCATATTTCTGCTGTGGGCTTGTAACTCTGCTTCTGAGGGGATCAAAGGAGCTCCTGACAAAAGAGGCGCATATGCGGCGTGCTGAGATGACAGCCTTCACCGATGCTAGCGGTGCACTCAGCACTAACACCGGCTGACTAGAGACCTGACTAACCAGTCCAGAACAGCACATTCTTATTGTTATTGATGACATAAGGACATTCCCAGGCCCTGAGGAGGCTCATTAAATCCAAAGTTAACTGACAATGAAAGTGAATATTCTGCTCTGGATTACTTCATTTACTCAGACTAGCATGGAAGCATTTGCATACTCTGATATGCACTCTGAGTTTTAGTTATTCCCTCTGGATCGCCGTTTGATTAAACTGCGGAATTGTGTCGCAAAAAAACTTCATGGATAATGTACAAAGCCCACAGCGCTGGGCTGGTGCGAGCGCGTGTGATCGCTGGGCTTTGCTTTGTGTCATGATATGTGTGCGTAAGAGCTGCCGTTCCCTCTGGTTTTCTCAGTTCCGCAGTAGCTCGCGATGCTGGAGGGGGGAAAACGCTGATGTGCTCTGCGTCATGATCACTCAAATTAATTTGAAGCCACGCTGAGAACAATATTCCATCAAATGGCTTGTAAATCACAGGCATTCGTATTTTTACACAGTCATGCAATAGGACAGAAATACCCTGGCAGACGCTCGCACTCAGAAACAATTACCTTGTATATGCACAAACATTTGCAAGTTTTTACTCACACACCTTCACACACTACTCACACACATACACACACGCCCCGCTATGCTTGACTTGATACGGATGAACAAATTGAGCGAATCCCATTTTCTTTCAGCCTTTTCCCCTCATTTTGAGGATTTCCCATAAACTCAGAGCCCCGAGGAGAAGAGAAGACGCGGCCCTGTCAGGACCTTTATGGCTCTTCCTCACAATCACTCATGACTACAATGATATTTTCATGATGCAGCTGCAAAGCCCCTCACCAAATCTCTAAACCAGCCATGCCACCAAGACAAGGTCCTTATGTTTAATGGACTCAACACACTCATACCTCCAGCAGTCCCTAAATTGTCACAGCTACATTATGAACAGCGTGAGCAACGAGAAGCCATTTCCCTGTAATCAAACCTAATTCAAAGTGTGCTTTACTCTCCGCACCTGCTGCTTCATCGTGCCTCGGCGGCCACAGCTTTGCCATCGCTCGATTGGAAATGTCGGGCAGAATTGGATTGAGTCTTGGTATTTGCATATGCTACTCAGCTGTGACAATCAGGCAGAGACATTGCACCATCTCCATCAACTGTTCACTGTGAAACAAGATTTAGCCTTTTTCTCTGGCCAGTCCTGTGGTGGAGCCTAATAGTGTGTATATTACCGCTTATCGCCCAGTTTCTCTGAGCTAACAGCCTGCTATGCTTAGATAACCGCAGTCATTTGCTGAGTTAAGTGGCTGATTGCTTCGCTGTCGTGTTATTCTTTTTTTTGCGTGCACGCGCAAGCGGGGAAATGTAATTTATTTGCGGAGTGCAGTTCGCCTTGTACGTATTTGCGCTGGTGCCTCCGATGCATCTCTGTGTAGCGGCGCCAGCTTCTCCTTCCCGCCAAACGCAGCTTCGCCCAGGCAATATGGCCAAGTAAGATTAAAGTCACACATAGAACACTTTGTGCCAAGGAAATTACGGGGGAAATTAAACAATGCCATTTGCATACGATTACACAACAGCACAGCAGACGGCTAGTTAGCCACCTCTTGGTCAGCTAAAGAGCGCCGCTCAGCTCTGCCTCATTAAACATGCAAACAACTGTGACAAGCCTTATTTAATCATGGGGTTTTGTTTATACTCTGGGAAACAAATGTCAGAAGAAATGACACACTTAACAGTTTTTATCAGTTCATTAATGTATGAGCTAATGTGAGCATGAACTTATTTCAACCACCGTTAAACGGCTTGAGTTGGAGTGTTTTTCTGTGTGCTTGAAAGTCCGTATCTGCTGACAGTTTTTGTTTGACGTCCAGGTTACAATGCTCTCAGATCCCATCTCAGGAGTTTGAAAATCTCCAGCTTGCGCCCTGCTGAGAAAACATTTCTTCCTCTTCCTCGAGCTCACCATCTCGTCTCAATTTTATTTCTTTTCTGCTACATATACATTCAGATGCAAACCATTGCCTTTTATTCCAGCTACGGATATTAAACTGCATATCTTTTTTTTTTCTTTCATCTCAAAAATATTCCACTCTTTCAGCCTCCCCTCCAGTCTCTGCCTCCGACCTTCCCTCATTCGGCGATCTCACCTGATGACTGACGCTGAAATATTTATGTGCCGGGTGCGATGCTGATGTTTGGAGTGCTGCCCTGACCATGAGCTCTGTTTCTGGACATCTAAGTAGCCATTCAGATGCTGCCGGGTCTAACTGCAAGGACAACTCTCAGTCTAACCACTGGTGCTTTGCTAGATGCAAACGAATCATGACTGCCATGTTGAACTAAAAGCTAAAAGTGAGCCTTCATGCCACTGTAAGTCAGGCTGCAGCGAGTTAAAGAGATCCCTCGCCTGAAGCTGTGGAGCAAGGCCAAAAGGAGACACCTGGTTTTGTCACAGCCTGAGCTCACATCTTAGGCTTCCTGCCTTCCCCAGCCACCCAAACCTTCTGATATACTCTCAAACGCATATGCTGCCATGTCCCACCTCCTTGATATTTCCTCCAAGTCGATGTTAATAAGCTTTGAAAGTGCAGGTGCTGCGGTTTCCTCAGCGTCCTTTTTGAATTCGGGAAATCTTGTTTCTTTTCCTCTTTGGAACCAGGAGGTGTGAAAGTGTGGATGCTTTTCTGGTGGAAGTCTAAATAAGAAATGAGCTCAGTAACAGAGTCCCCCCCCTTCTGCCCTTTTTTTAAATTCAGTACATTCTTCAGTTTTTCTTACTCCACGTTGCCGAGAGATCCCTCTGGATTTCTGCTCAAGTATTCACACCTCAGTGTGTTTGTACTGTAAACGTGCGTTTGTGCACGGGTGCCCATGTGTGCTTGTTTTTCATCTGTACCTCCTACATATGTGTGTGTGTGTGAGTGTGTGTACATGTGCAACTATATTGGTGAGTGTGTTTCTGTACAATACATGCAGTTTAAAGACCTGAAAATCACTGGACCATCAAGTCACACAGCAGTATGAATTAGTTTAGTCGAGGTAAAGGTTCAGTTCAAGGCTCCCTAATTTGTAGATGTGTGAGAGGAGCGATGGATTTTATATTCTATACCAGAAAAACGCTGACACTCCCTTTAGCTGTGCTTATCTTTCATCCTTTTCTGAGTCTCTCCAAGTCTCTTGCTTGCGGATGAAGCTCATACCTGAGAATGGAAAAAAGATAAGAGCGCACACACAAAGATGAACTCGAACATGCACTCAAACTGGAGGTCTTACAAGCTGAAAATCTGTAGCTTCTGGCCCACTCTATTACATTTTAACCGAGCCTGAAAAAGACATGAGTCCTTTATAAAAAGATGAGAGCCTTGGTGTTGGTAGTAACGATGTGCAGCAACATGGCTGGCAAGATGAAGCCCATCGGTTCCTTCCCACCAAAACAAATCCCCAAAAAAACACCCTAAATATGCTCTTGTCTTTTAGATGAACCAGCAGAAGCTTGTAAACTTCCACAAACAGCAAAGCCATCCTTATCTCGTCTAGACGGTTACATCGTAACAGCCATGCTGTCTGCATCGCTCTGCAAATCAAAACTCAGCTCAGATTCCTCTAAAAAATAAACATTTGTCATTGTAACATTCGATAAGTGCAAGAACAAAGTTGGCCTAGACCCGGAGCTAAAACAAGCCAACACAAAAAACGCACACATGCCACAATGGACTTGGTGATCTATTGTTGTGACTTGCACACATTGCAGACATAAGCACATACATACATTAAATCTGGCGTGTCACAGGGATAAACACCGCTGTTGCCAGCTCCTTTTTAAGACACGCTGGATTAAGCTGGAGCGATGACTGGCAGGGTTTCCATTGTTCTGCGTGTGCTGCTGTATGTCTTGATGCTATATGTAGAATTTTGGCTATTGTTTCATTGAAAATGTTTTTTCCCTTTTTTTGTGAGGGGGGGATTATTGGCAAATGGTGAATCTAAATAAAACCCAAAAAGAACAAAGTTTGCCTAAAAGAAAAGAGCGACAACTAATACTAAAAGGATGACAGTCCATTGGTGCTTTGAGGTTTGTCATAAATTGGCCTCGGTAATGAGCTAAATCATTTTACAGTAGGTTGTAACATTATGAGTGAGAGTTATCACTGTAATAAACCTATGGAGCCTGAGATTTGAGCTCTTTTTTTCTAACTTCAGTTCGCTTCAGTCCCGTCACCCAGACTTCTTGGAAAGGTTTAGGAGCGACATCACTCCTTTATAGGTTTCTCTAACTCGTTCCCAGTCTTTCTCTCTCTCTCTCTCTCTCTCTCTCTCTCTCTCTCTCTCTCTCTCTCTCTCTCTCTCTCTCTCACTTGGGAAGTCACTGATTGGTGGACCAGCTGGTCGGTTTCTCAATTCAGCTAAATTCAACGATGTTCTAACACAGATATATGAGTTTTTGTTGCAGGTGATCATTCTTTCTTGTTGGGGATCTTTTTATTGTGTTATAATGTCATACATCACACTAACAACTAGAAGCACAGCAGATGGTTTTCAGTGTTTTTCCACATAAAGATATCAGGGGCACAACTATGCTGCATTCAGAGACGGCAGGTAAATGCAATTGTTAGAAGCAATATGTGCTTTTCTAAGTCTTCTCGTGTCCAGTTTTGCTCTAAAGAACTCTTTCTATCTGTTGTCAGAGCAGCAGAATATGCCCTTATCTTGTGAGGGAACGCATCATGACAAAAACGTTCATATCCCCTTATCTTTCAGAAATCACATCAGAGCTCTCATCTAACTCCTCTTTTCACTCTTATTCATTTTCTCTCCTTGCTGCACCTTTCCCTGCTCAGTGGTCTGGTTACACTTTTATTATTATCCTCACGTCTTCGCTCCTGAAGACATACTGCTGTCGTGCTCGCCGTAAGTCGATCTGGATAAGAACAGCGACTAAATATCTCAGATGTAATTGAAATGCTGAAATAATAAAAGTCTAAAAGTCAAGCAAGCTAGCCATAATTGTGCAGGAGAAATGATCAAATAATACTGGCACAAAACAGCTGACACAGCTGTGGGACGTCCCGCAGACGAACATTATTACAATTAATTTGACAATGATGTATACAGCCAGAATCCCTCTCCGGTTTCATAGACGGGGGGGGGGGGCACGTAATTAACAGCTTTTTCTGCGTCATCTGTCTGCTGGTGTGATTAGTGGTAAAATCTCTTTTTTTTTTTCTATCGCGGTTTGCTCTGAATCTGTGTCGTACAGAGTTCAACTTGGATGGAGTTCCACTCAGAGGAACTCAGAATGAGAGCAGGTATAGATTTACATAGTAATTCCTCCAGCTGCCTTGAGGCTCCGCGTTGATCTTCTGTCATCCCTTTTCGTGTTCTCTGGCTCCTTTGACAAAATATGCATGATGACAGTTTCATTCCTGTCAGTGATTTGCTGAATAATGCTTACACAACTTGCAGGCGCCACCCACCGCCACCTCCCCAGCTACCCACACCCATCAATCACTCCACCTTTTCCAGCCGCCCCACTGAGTTCCAGTGGACATATCTTCACTTGTCCTCTCTCACACACACCTGCTGCTTTCCAAGGGGGATAAATACAGTGGCTGCATTAATTGATCCACATTTCTCCACACTTCAAATACTTTTTTTTTTCTCTTACTCTCTTAAGGGACTCAAGGACTTTCAGCAGTGGGTCGCTCTGTTAGCTTTGTGCTCCCTGGTGGGATATTTCCATTTGAATGAGTGTCTGAGTGAGTTTGAGTTTAAGATAGCTCATCTTCATTCGATGCGTGCGTTTGAGTGTGTGTTGCACAGGGTGTCTAAAGATTTCGGCATCCTCCCGTCATATGCCTGCAGATTCAATCAAATCCCTTTGTTCGTGTTCAGAGTGTGTCTAAAAGTATGCGCGGGCATTTTTTTTCACATGCTACAAAGATTCTGAAAATGTGTATGCATTTGCGCCAGAGGGTGTCCGTGAGCCTTATTGCATACCTATCATCTCAGTTCAGTGAGGTGGAGCCATTCAAAGAAAATCTTAAGTCATGTTTAGCTAAACTTTGGCTTATTTATATAAAAGCGCTCTCCCCCCTACAACCTTGCCTGAAGCACTGAATGGATGAAAAATGGATAGAAGCACCCAAAGGAAGGAGAAGGAGGGGTCCATCTGTGAGCAGCATTCAAGGACAACAGTGTTATCCATTTTGGAACAGTATGAAACAAGCCAGTGTTTTCAGCGGGGTTTGGAAACGCAGGCTTTTGGATGAAATGTGGATGCTAGTGTTGTCTTGCCAAGCCAACTGTGATGTTGCAGATTAGATGTGAATCATTGACTCCTTGTTTGTGCCTCCTCATTCAGAGGAAGAGATAATGAACCAACGTGACAGATTGTTTTTGATCTGTTTTGTGGTAAATTACTACACCAACAGGAATTGTTTTGCAGAACACAAGTGCTAATGAAAGACCCCTTTTAATGTGACTTCATGTTATTCAGCCCTGAAGTGTTGGGGTTTAGTCATATCTATTAATCTCTGTTTTAATCTTTTTTTCCCTCCCTCTCTTCTCTGCCTTTTTTGTACACTCCTCTCTCATGTTTTTTTTTTCTTTTGGGCTTCCTCTTAACTTTCTCACTTCCCGCTTTTGTTATTTCATTTCCTCGTCCTTCCTCTGTTCTTCTCTCACAGAACCAATTTCACCTGCAGATGTCGGCCCGCGTGCCTCCATCAACCCTGGGAAGCTTGCTGCTGGCGGTCCTGCAGGGGGGAGAAGAGGACAGGGATAGGGGAAGCCGGGGAGAAGGCAGCTGGGGAGGAGCTGCTGTGATTTGTCCCGGGTGGGATGAGGGTGGCGATGGCCTGCTGACTCACCTGCAGAAGCACAGCGGTCCCACTTGGCATCTGTCGGATGTCATCAACCTGACCCGCATCACAGGGAGCCGATATCGAAAGGGGGATGCCAGAGATGAGAAAAGGGAAGATCAAATGGAGGAAGAGGCTTTGAATATAATTTCCTCCAGTTTCCTGCGCTCCACTTCTCCTATCTCCTCTGTAATTCTTCTGGGATCTGACCCCGAGTGTCTCTCCTCTGTACTGCGGGCGGCACAGCGTCTCGCTCCATCACTGCCAGCGCTGCAGTGGATCATGGGATACCCCTTGTCTCCAGATTCGCTACACACTCTTGGAGGACCCCTGGGACTGTTAGCCTATGGGGAAGTTGGCCGCAAGCCGATAAGCTTCTACATACGGGATGCTTTGCAGCTGATTGGCCGAGCAGTCACTGCAGCGACCATGGTGAGGCCAGACCTCGCTCTGGTTCAGAACATGGTGAATTGTTATGACAAATCAAATCGACAGGAAGGGACCTCTTCTGGAGAATATCTTTCCAGGTATGCACACATGCTCCAAACGTTTACTGATTAAAGGGTCAGTTCACTTGAAAATACCAAAATGCCAGTTACCATGAATATGAATTAATTTTAGACTTTAGTGTTGTCACCGATGTTTTAATCTAAGAACTTATAAAACATTGAACTGATCATGGCTTTGGTTTGATTTCACTAATATTATTTGACATAGATCTATTTTTTGGGGGGGTACTGAGTTTGGACAGACATCATTTTTATTTATATTCAGACAGCCAATGTAGGGAGCTTAAGATTAAGTTTTGTAACACAACTTTCCTCAAGGGTTGTGGTTCGTAAAAAAAAAGCAAAAAAAACTTCATAAACTTCATTAATTACCTTAATAGTTTCACCTTTTAAACCCTTATGTCCCTTTTTTGGGGGACTATAAGAACAAGTGGTGCAAAGCTTTGCTAAAATGGCCATGCTAGACAATTAGCTATACTGAAACCTTTGTCATTTGTAATTTTGTTCTGCTTTAGCCTTTGCAAAGGCAATGTATTGTTCATATGTTTTACAATAAATAGATAGAGGTTCATAACTGCAGTTACATCAATCCAAAGAGATGTTTATATTCATCTTTAAAGATTTTTTTTTCTTTTAGGTGAACCTGAAACTTATTTTTCATTGGAGATTTGTTATCATTCATTAAACAAATCCCAGAAGTTCTCCCTTTACTGTGACTCTAAAGCTATTTAAATAGACCTTGTGGTTGCAGAGATATATTCATTCCATTATGGGTTTGTAAGTTTAAAGTACAGCTTACAGTAAATAACAGGTACGGTGGCTGATAGTGTTAAAGAAATGTTGATGATTTACCTGAAACACTGATATTACCGAGTCACAGGGCTGCCACTTTTATATTCAATTTAGTAATTAGGGTTTCTTTGACCATTTTAAAACCAATTAAATTACAAAAAACGCTGGAAAGTCTTTTTGACTATGTGCTCTACAATGGTAAAAATACCACAGAAATGAAACTGAAGAATTCAAAGTTAATTTGAAATTCATCCAAACTTGTCAAGTAATGTCAAGTGGCAGGCTTGCTATATAATTCTCCATCCTTACTGACAAATTTTATTTATTTATTCATTATTTAGAATACTTCTATATTTCTATTTCAACCTCTCTACAAAGACTAATCTCCACCACCTGCAGGGCCCTGCAGTTGGTAAAGGTTGTCCAAGAAAATGTCAGTCGTGTGTGTGATACATAAGTTTCTCTGAACACTTAATATCTTACCTCAGATGATGTAGGACTTATACTAGCACTTGTCAGGCCTGGTCTGGTTTTTAAATGCTGTTTATTACTTCTGCAACCATCCACTACGCTAACTTATGTGTCTGCTGTAAAATGACTCCTTGGCTTGGAAATTTTGTGGCGCATTCCCACCAGGGTGCACATTTAAATCACCTAATGGTATATTGATCACGCAGACAAACTGCAGTTTAATTTCACTTGCCACACCACTAAATGTTAGCTTCTTAGCTTTCTGAGTGACACTTTGGCATTTCTGTGGCACTGCTTGCTGCCGTTTGTCCTTTCCACTACAGGGGTGCTGACTTCTGAACAGCACTGTTTTTCTGAGGTGGGGGGGAGGTCTTTATGGCATATTGATTAATAGACTGCTACCAGAGAGGCTTGTGTGATTCTCTATGCTGTTACCACAATTTTCATCCCTGTGGCTTTTCAGAAGGCTTTTGACAGCTTTCACACATTTGTCAAGGTGCTGTCTGTGATATAAATATGCACAGAAAAAAGGGTTATTAGACTATTCACTCAGAGTAGAAGGAATTAATCCTCACATTTGGACAGGAAAAAAAAAAATCCTCACCCTTGCATACTTCAGAAACCCAGTTAAGCTGTATGTGGCTGATACTGCGTAAGGCACCGAAGCCTTGTGCTGTAAATTCACTCCCAAGTAAAATACTTTTGCTCTGCCAGTTGACATGGATATTCTTCAAATGGCACAATGGATAAAACAGCACGTAGCCAACTTCAGCAGTCATGTGGCGCTGGTGAGAGAAGGATTTGTGGTAGAAGCCGGGGCCCACAGCAAATATTGAGCACACATGGTGCCTGCCAGCTGAGAGTGATCATCAGCACCACCCACATAATCACTCGCCTGATTCTCACAGTGCCCTCCCCGTCTACCGTTTATCTGAGCACGAGGGCGCCAGAACCATCGGGCAAGAAGGGCTGGAGGCTGAAAGAAGTGAAGTGGGAAATGTGTGAGGATTCAGTATTGTTAGATAGTGGTTAATATGGCGTAAAAGTATTGTTATCTTTAATCTAATACTGACTGCAAAGTCGTAGTTGAACTATTTCTGTTTTTGTTAAAACTGTTTTTAGAAAAATGTGAAGCCTTTCATTTGGAAATATGCTTATTTTTCCTGTTGCAGATGTTGGGGATATTTATAGATTTTATGTTGGGATGATTGCCATAATTTTGGCTTCACTTGTACTTCTTTTGGTTGGTTTTAAAAATGATTGATCATCTTTTTGTTGCAGCCCTAATGTGTAAAAACCTTTAAAACAATATATAGCCTTATGCATTTACTTACAACAGTAAGTCTCACTCAACACGTTTGTGGTTTTGTTGCTATCTTTCTTAAATATTTCATGTTTTGTTTATGTGCTATGAAATGGTTTGTTATTGGTAGTGTGTTAGGACACATTGATGCGACACTGAGCCCCCTCTGTTTGTCTTGTGTGAATAACCAGAGTGAAACAGCTGTAGGTTAATGAAGACTTCCTCACCGCCAATAAGGTCAATGTGAGAAAACGGCTTTAGATTCATAATCTGCATTGTATGCCATCTGACGAGAATTTAACCACAGCGTTGTTTGTCAGGCACCATGAGGGTCAGGGAAACCACTCGTTACTCTTTGAATCAGTGACCTTAGTTGTCATAAGGCATCCAGCCAACAGTAGCTTATCATATATCAGACAAGCTCAGAAGAGCAGTGTTATTCTTGATCACATGTGAGAACTGTAAGAACTTCCACAAACTGCACCACCTCACTGTGATGACGAGCTCTGTGTACTGAAGCCGTTACCACAATTACAGCAGTGACGGACAGAGTCATCACATAACTTTGATTCAAATGGTACTTTATTGTCGCTTCTGAGACGCTGAACACAGTAAACTAACATTAGATTAAAAGTTGTTCAGAAACCTGGACCTGTTCAGACACTTGGTCTGGCCAAATTGGTCAGCCAAATTGGTCTGGTCACAAATCAAAAATAGTATAAGTGGGTGTGTCCAGCTCTATTGAGGATGCATTAAAACTGGTTTGATGACACAACTAGCTCATATCAGTAATGACCAAATTGGTTTATAAGGTGTTGCATAATATAAAGTAGTCAAAAACAAGTATAGCCATTGATAATAGCGGCCTGTTAATTACCAGCAACCCATATTTGAATAAAAAAGCTGTTTTAAAGGGAATATTTTCTTAAAATATAAATGCCAACTCATAAGACTTCCATCAGGTTAAACTGAAATTAAATGTATTGTTGTTTTTGGTATAGTTTAGGATCAGTCAGCGTAAGTTATTCAATACAATCATGAGGTCAAACACAAATAATAAGTCAAACCTTTTGGACCAAGGCCACAGCCAGCTATCCCTGTAATTTTTTGTCCACCCCTGGGATATTGGAAATAACTTTTTCTGGAAAAATGAAGCTGTGTAAGTATAAATTAGTGGTATGTCACTGCCTCTTTACATTATTCCACTGTCATAGGAAAATGGATTATAGGGCAGCTACAATGGTTATGATGCACTCAGTGAAACAAAACAATCAAAATGATAAACATTAGGAGCTGCATAAAAAGTTTTGGTGCAGCCGACGTCGATTTGTTCAAGTGATTTTAAACCTGCCTTGATTTTCTCTGGTTGGTTAAGTATAACGTGACTCTGCTATTGTTCTGATAAAGTTTTCAAATCAAAATGTTTTTAAAAAGGAATTTCTCCCTTCACACATTTCTCTACTAGCTGGTGCTATGCAAAACTTGTGTCCTCAGCCCAGCAACAAAACAGAAATGTCAAGTGAAAAAAAAAAATGAAGAGATTTTTAAAATCTTTTTTTCTTGCTGGTAAATGATGGCTCTATCAGTAATGAAATGAATGACTGCAAGGACAAAGGTTGGTAAATTGCTCCATGTGATAGACTAAAATATTCTCCATCCTTCCTTTTGTACCCTGAAAAGGAATCTCATATAAATCCACATGCAACAAGGCCAACTGCAAAATAAAAATAACTGTGTCCATGACTAAAAGGCACTAAATAACAACTGTATCTTAACAGTAAATGTCAGTGCTGTCCATCCACCTATCTATTTCTGCTTATTCCAATGGAGGGTTGCAGGGGGATTAGGGCCTATCCCAGAGATTGTTAGGCGAGAGGCAGGTCACCATGTCAGCATTGTATTTGTTTTTAATTATATATTTTATTATTCCGTGACTAGATTTGCATCAGGTACGATGCCAGAGTAAAGCTGACCCTCAAAAGCTAATAACCCATTTAATTATTTCTGTTGGCATGCACTTGTTGTGTCCTTCCAGTTATTTGTTTATTTTTTACAAACCTTTCTGAATCCAAACAAACATACTTGCTCCTTAAAAGATTTGGCTATTGGTATTGAGCATATTTGTATTTAAAGATATTCAATTTAGGTCAGATTTGCTTAGATGATATGCTTGAATGAATGTATTACTGCATTTGACAATTTATGAATAATAATTTAGATGATTTGTGTGTTTTGCCACCAGAATTAATCTCCTATGAGATTTAAAATTAGACATGTTCGGTACTCTGTTTATAATGTTCCCATTAACGCCTAGTTACACTATATATTAGTTAATATTAACATGCTAAATCATAAATAAAGGTTGCACATGTAATGAAAGCAATACCATGGGCACCTTTGCCACATTAAAACTTTTTATCCACTATGAAATCCTCCGCTTTAAACTATAAACAAAATAAGTACGTATAGTAATGTGTTTTCAACAGTTTAAAACTTTATCTGCACACCTGGGAAAGTCACAATCCTTCTGTGGCGGGCCAATTAGGACATAATCTCGACTTGTAGAATGGGCCACTCATAATAGTCTTTTGGAATATAGTGTCAGTGACCTTTTCTCTGGCCTAAGAGAGGCTGATAAAAAGGGTCGTTCTATCGCACTATTCAAACCCATAAAGTTAGACGCTGTGCTCTCCCTGTATACTCCCTGATTTTTATCCTTCCACTGCCACAGCCAGACACGCCACTGCTCTGGAGAGACCTAACAAAGCTGAAGGAAGTGAGAGACTTCCACATGGAAAAGGCAATTAACAACTCAATGCCCCAAGGGATGAAGCGAGGACGGCAGTGAGGGAGAGAGGATGTCTGGAGATATAAGCAGGCAGGGAAGGTGTGAAAAAGCAGGAAAGCAGAGAAAAGAACGACGTTACCATTTCAAACTCAAAGCAGTGGCACAATAATGATAAAACCAGTGTAGAAATACGAGCAACCAGCTACTTTTTCCTAGGATTTTCTTGCTGATGCCAAGTTTACAGTAAAAGCATCCCTCCATGCTTATCCTGCATCCAGAGGGTAGCAGGAACATGGTCAAAGACAATCAGATGGATGAAAGATAAAGGAAGTACCAAACAGGTAAAAGAAAATAGGAATAAAGTCAAAGAAAAACTTGGACAGGAAAAAGGATGTGGGAGAGGAGAAAAGGGAGGAGAAGTGAGGGAAGCAGATAAAGGGCCATTGTTATCAAAGTGAAATCTGCCAGTCAATGCCATCTCGCTCGACACAGTTGCCACGCTGATTCCATCTCCACAGAAGCGATTAAAACCATTGTAACAAGCAAATCTTGTATTACCACAACACTCAGAAAAAGACAGAGGGAGTAAACCTTCTTCCAAACTAGAGGAGATGAAGCGATAAAAGGCTGAGACACATGCCAGGGACTCTCTTATAGAGTCATCACTTACCAGCCTCTCTGCTGACACTCAGTCTGAAAGTTTAAACCGGGACCAGGTGTTAGTGAGAAGAAGCCATCCCTCTCTGACATAGCCGGCTGACTTATCAAACTGGGTTGACATCCACAATCATTCTTGGAATTCAGCCTTTGGCCGGATGCAACAAAACAACCCACAGGATCGCACAGAAAAGGTTGTGTTGCTTGAAAGTGTGTTGTATTTTTCACAACCCCGCTCTCAGCTATCCCTCTTTTACTGCACACTCCTATCTTACTTCTTTATCTGTGGGTATAAATCCAAACATGTCACAAACTGTGAGAAAGGGAATTCTGCACCATCCTGCTCAGATAAGAGATGTAAAGGAAAGCTTACTGTATGGTTAATTTTTTTTTGTGGCCAGACGGAGCCATTTCAGTATGAGTCAGGAGTAGGTTAGCTTGATGAATCTGCTGTCTGTTAAATATGATGATTCAGCTGTGCTATTACCATGAGTGATTTCAGCTTAAGGCAAGGCTAGCGCTTCAGCTTTATGGTCACAGAGACAGAGAGGGCTGCTGATGAGGAAACATAAGTTAATGTGGAACGTGATGGGAATAAGTCTCAGATCAGGAGCATTTTTAATCAGGTTCTTCCAGAATTATGGCGATGCTGATGTAAATTTAAACGTGAAGATGTAGAGCAGCGGACAAATCAACGGGCACAACACACAAACCTTTAAAACTTGGCTTGGTGGAGAGGTTAATGACCCACATGATCAATTTAGTCTTTTCATTATCCTTTGCATGTCTCATGATTCAGAGAGAAAGCTCTATGGCAAGCCGTCATCAATTCAACATATAACTCGGGAGATACAAGCCAGAAATAAAAGAAAAGTAAGAGTAAAATGGAGAACGAGAGGGTAAATGCAAAGAATGTAAAAACGTGTCAATTCAAGGCTTGACCCGGACATCCTCTGATGTTCCTGCACACTTCATCAGGTATATCAAATGCACTGATCTTTACATGCTTAACATTTAAATAAGCTCTCATATGATTAACAGCCTCCTTTCAGCCTCCCGCTAATTAATACATAATCAGATACAACTTGCATGGCGTTGTGGATTGTCGCCTGACAACTTCCATAAGATCAAATACAGACATTACAGACATGTGATATAAAAGATCAGGATGGATATATGTATAAATGTGGAATGCTTCTTCTAATGTATTCCACTCTAAAGATTGATGTGAGGCTGCCAGGCAAGTGAGATGAATGACAATGACTGACTATATGGACTGGCAGACAGGAGGAGACCCTCACTGCACTGCATTAACTTTTAATTATGACTTGCTGGGAGATGCAATTACCCATCTGAGACCAGACTTGCAGAGGCTTTACAACCAGACTGTGCCCATCTGCGCCAGCATTTGTAAAGTTTGCCCTTTTTTCCCCCATCCATGTAGCCCAGTGGGTAATTAAGGCTATGTTTCAACATTATTAAACTGCAATTCTCCAGCATGTATTTTTCATCTTTTTCCCTAATTCCATTGTCTTTCTCTTACAATCTGTTTTTCTTTCTCCGTCCCTGAGGTTTCTCTCCAACACTTCCTTCACTGGAGCCACAGGGCTGATCCAAGTGGATGCTGGGGTCTCTCGGGTCTTCTCCTCCCAGTTGTTTCATGTATGGAGTCTAAAGAGAGGGGCTTTGGGCCAACCAACCTGGGTTACTGTCGGCCAGTGGACTCGTGGCCGACTTGATTTAGAGGGAGGCATCCTTGGACTGGTGGGAGGGCTTGGGAATAGTCAGGGACAAGGCCTTGGAGCTGGTGTGAGGGGAGGGGATGGTCAGAGTGATGGTAATATGGGAGGTCGCTGGAGGCCGGGGCTATCTGTTGAGGGACACCGCCTCAGGGTGGTGACGTTGGTGGAGCACCCATTTGTCTTTACACGGGAAGTGGATGAGGACGGATTGTGTCCCGCCGGTCAACTCTGCTTGGACCCTAAAACCAATCGCTCTGACATCGTCCACGGCCTCTTCAACCAACTTCACAACCCAAACTCTACAGCAATGGACTGGGAGGGAATTGGTGAGTAACACTTTTGGATTGTTCTTTAGAATACGGCGAGATACTCGTGGATTACTAGTCAAAAAGTATTGTGTGCCATAATTTTTGTTAGGTCTCTAGTGAGCTTTTTCAAGGTAAGCCATTAGATCTATTCCTTCAAACTCTCTACTATGTGAGTGACCACATCTCTAGTGCACGTCGATATCGTGGTTCTATTTTTGAAGTATTATCAATAAGGGATCATGGATGGTCTGTGTAGTTCAAAAAAATATCAGGTTCGATGTCAAGGGCTCAGCTCTTCAGCTGCATCTCTGTTTCATGAATGAAAAGCATGAAAGACATTAAATCAATAAGATATGAAGACTACCGTATCAAACATACATCAGGTGCGATGTTTCTTCGCCTCAGGAGAGCGCTGAGTAACTACACTGCTCACAGTTTGGCAGTATAATATAAGTTATTTGAACTTTATTTTATTTGAATTCAGATTGTAAGCAATTTACACTTCTGTAGCTTGATCCCCACTTTAAACACAGCACATCTACAAAGACAGAATGCGATACTGGTGCATGGGCTTGGACTCTTAAAGATGTTTTGCCAAGCAAGAGCCATTGGCACACTGCAGATTTCAATTAACTGAGATTAAAGATGAGGTTTGCCAAAGAAATCAAAATGGCAAAACTGACAAAGGGTATATTTCACTTTGCCAGCTCCCCTCCTTTTTTAATGAGAATTTTTAAGGGTTGTTAATTTTTTGTAGCCCAGTGTTTAATGTTAATAGATGTAGTCCCATCTATGGTGCCAGGGTGATTAAAAATGTCCAAGCTGAAGATCCTTTGGACAATCCATCAGCATTTTTCATGATTCACTTTTGTGGATAAGTTCCCAGAGGTTCCACCTATGCACTTAGGAAAGAATATCTGAATTGAAAAATTTTATATTGTCAACTCTTCTTGCCTCTTAGACTTACCAGATGACCTGAGAAAATGCTGCTACGGCTACTGCATTGACTTGTTGGAGAAACTTGCAGAAGACATGGGCTTCACCTTTGACCTTTACATTGTGGGAGACGGAAAGTATGGGGCACTGAGCGGAACGGGACGCTGGACCGGGCTCGTGGGGGACCTGCTGAGTGGAACCGCTGACATGGCTGTCACTTCTTTCTCTATAAACTCTGCCAGGAGCAGAGTCATAGACTTTACCTCTCCCTTCTACTCCACCAGCCTTGGCATTCTGGTACAGCTGCTTCAAGTGCTCATTAGTCTGTTGGAGCTTTAAGTTTGCATTTTATGATGTAGAGAAACACCAGACATATCTTTAGCAAAAAAACACATTTTAAGTCACAACGTAACACCAGTGCAGTCTTCAGTGTCTTTCTGTTGCTGCCTTCATTTCAGGATGATCTGATGGTATGCAACCTTTTAATTTCACCCCTATGCCCTCCTAATCCTGGTATTCTGGTGAAGAACAAGGAATCCTTCTTTGGGCAATAATTAGTTTGCAGAGTTTACAGTGAGCATGTTAATTAGAAAAGTTCAAACTTTGAGTCAGCATAACAAAGGTTACTCTGAAAATGACAACTTTGCTGTTTAAAACAAAGAGCCCACACATCACCCGAATTCAGGAGTTATCAGATAATTCAAATGATCCTGCAGATGACATAATCCTATATCTTTTATCAGATAGAGGCAGTTATCTGATTAGAAAGAATCAGATTTACACACCTCTGTCTTTGTGCTTGTAGACCAATACATCTTCTTTAGGGTTTTTTATGCATCTGCACGAAAGACTACATTGCTTCCATCTTTTCCACGTCTTCCTTTAAAAAGATCAAAGCAGTGCCCTCACTATGTAAGCAGGACACAAGATAAATACCCAATGACATGCAGCGTAGGAAGTTGGAGTTTAAACTATATAAAACTGTCACATGTAGTCTATTGTTCAGCTTATTAAAGCTGAGACGATGAGCCGTGCCATGTTCAACAACAGCCGGAGGTTATAAAATGTATGTTTTTACTCCAAAAGAAGTCCGATAATGGAAGATACAGACAAGGGTTTTAAGAGAATTACATTTCAGAATAGATAGATAGATAGATAGATAGATAGATAGATAGATAGATAGATAGATAGATAGATAGATAGATAGATAGATAGATAGATAGATAGATAGAT
>JAVQJG010110362.1:0-12144 GCA_036024015.1 Craterocephalus amniculus | reverse complement strand
AGCTGTCGTGAGATTTGATCCTATCCTACGCTCACGTTCATATTGATAAATACTGAGTCTTATGCGTGGAAATGTGTGTACGTTCAGATTTTGGTCGTACGAACATTTGATAAATGAGGTCCAATGTGACTTTTTTTCATCATTGCATCACAAAGCAATGATGAAAGGCAAAGGCCCACTTGGCATTTACCATTAGCAGCAATAAATGACTGTTGTAAGTTTTCTTTTTTTTTCTGGTCTACCTGTTGGTCTCCTGAGTCTCTTCATTCAGACATACACAGGAGGAAATCCTGATCCATTTTAAGCCCCAAACAGAATGTTGATAAGTCTGTAGATAACTAGCCAACATGTTATGATTATTAGCCTATTATTCTGTAAGCTTCATCTTGGAACAACGCATGCTCGGTCTTCTTAGCGCAGCTATTTAGGTCAGAGTACAGCCTCTGAGGATCGTACAGTGGATGTTCAAATATCAGCAAACTTCAACCGAAAGAGAGACAAAGTGAAATTATTCATGCCCCATCATTCTGAAAAATATGAACATCATATATTACAGCAATTACTAATAATTCACACAAATCCTACTCATGTCTTTTGATTCTCAATTTCAGGCAGAGAGATATTGATATTTGACTCATCTTTAACCTTGAAGTTGAGAGATTCCCTGGCACAAGACTTTGATGTTTTGACAGTGTATAGATGTGAGTTATATCCGCTGGCATGCTCTGGTATGATTTCTTTCTTCTCTGTAATCTACCTTTATATTTAAGATTTACACTTCTTATTATGGCTCGTATTTCAGCAACAATAATAGCTGCTTAATGTCCCAGTCTGCTGCATAAATGTCTGGGCCATCAGGCTCACACAATAAAACATGGGATGGATAAACGGCCGTACCCTGAAGTCCATGAAAATGCCATTGATGTTAACTATCTAACTGCACCCAGCCAAAAACACTGCAGTTTGGTCAGAGTTCCTATCAGCGTTTAGTAGACAAGAGTCTCAATCTGTCCATTCTCCCTGGTGTGTAAGATCTTATGGCTCTTTGATGTGCTTTGCAGTTTAGGCTTTGATTTATGATGTTCAATCTTTATCATTTTCCAAAGGGTTTAGAAGCCATTGGAGCCATCAGAAGATTTGGTTTTTATGCCTGAATGTAATTCTGGAGGGATAAGTAAATGAGTAAAGAGGTAAAACCAAGACAAAGCCTGTGTCCAACCCTTTTGATGTTGCAAAGCTGTGTGGAATAAGTGTGGCATCTTCCTTTTTTGTCACTGCTTGTGTAAACTCTTTGTTGCATTTATTTTCGTATAGTTGCAAACATTTGGTCAATTCCCTCATTAATGTTGATTACTAAGCAAAGATGAACTGATTTCAGGCTACATGGTGAGACATGCAAGTCCTCTCCTTCCTTCGGTGGGGATTTCACCCTGTACTGCTCAGTAAGGCTCCCAGGTGGCCGCAGACCATGGCATCTTCATTTTCCATTGATGTTCAAATTAGGTGACTGAGAAAGCCCCCGTGGCAAAACTTCCAGCTGTGAGGTAGTCCAATGTGAATTTTCAGGTGTGTTTTGGATCATTATCAGAAGTGATCCTTTCATCTTCTTCGGTTTTTTTGTTTATTAGTTGGCTATGTTTGCTGCCAGACATTTCTGGTACAAATTGATTCCAGGAGCTGAAACATGACTGATCCAACTCTGTGCTTAAATTGAAGAAATGTTTCTGCTTATTAAATGTTTTTAAAAGTTTTTTTTCTCTTGGACCTGCATTAACAAAGCATTAGGCTCATTTAAATGGTTATTTGTAAATGTTAGCGTGGTTAGAAAATAGGGCAGATTTTCCTCTAAGACTCTTCCATGAAAGTGTTTTTAAACATGCAGGTGTCATTGCACTGTAGAATAACGCACTGCTACTCATCTTCTTGAAGCTCCTATTTCAGTCAAAGGGCAGGTTTATCCTCTGCCGTTTAGCTGCCCTAGAACTCTACTATTTGTTTCTTCCTCCAGATGTTATATTGAACTCCACCTTTCTGCTATTAGCACATCTCATAAAAAAATGTACTGAAAACCAACCTAAAAACCAGATTTCTCCTCATTTGAGGACTTAATTGAGTTTCATCAACTTATCTGTAATGGTTGATCAATCATTTACCTGTTTCCATTATACCTTGAATGGTGCAAGACCTAAATATCACAATAAAAAACTGGCAATGGAAACACCTAGATTCCAAAAAACCTCTCAAATATCACTAAAAAGTTATGTTCTCACAAGGTGTTTTTTACAGATGTGTCCATATAGATGTATATTCCAAAAGTGTAATGGTGTAATTTTTCATAATTACACACCACCGGACTTGACTTAGGGGGTCGTGTGACCATTTGAAGATGGTGCGGTATGTATAGACGGAGGCTGAGACGTAAATCGTTTCAGTGAAAAACTGTAATGAAAAGACAGCTATTGTGAACAGGTTAAGTTCCTTTACAAGATCAAAATGATCTATGAACTCTAGTTTCTTGTCCATATTCTTACATGGCAAACCTTTACATTTTTCTGACAAAATATTTTTTCCTAATTATGCTTGAAATGAGGCCAATAATTAAACAACCTTAGTGCCTTTTTCAGATGAGTTTTTCTTTGTTTGCTTAAAGGTCTATGTTGTAACTTTGCTCTTAATCACCACCAAGGGGGCAGAGTTTTCCCAAATTATGTTTGTTTCTTGTTTGTTTGTTTTTTAAAGTAGTCTTCATCAGCTTGTTGCCTGACCATTATTACTGCCTTTTGTAGTTCTTGTTATTAGTGATAAAGAAGAATAATAACAGGATAATATAAGCATAGATTGAAGACTGACACTTTGCATGTTGGTGCTACTGTTAAAGCTGATTTTATGTTTACTGGTGACCTGTAGCTAAAACCTCTGGTGATTACTTATAGTTTGGTAAAATTGTTTAAAAGAGGGAAACAGATGGGCCAATGTCAAATTGTTTTCCGTCTCATTCAAATTTCATCAAATCAGTGTTTGCCTTTAATATGAAGTGTAATTAAAATCAAACATCCACAAGAATATTTAATTGTATTTGAGTTGTTGAAAAAGCCACTCCACTGCCCGAGTTCCTATCAGTATTCACCAACACTTTAGGGAGACCTTTTTGATTATTTATGTAAAAATTAGTTGAACTAAAATACCAGTAGAATTCAACTATATTGACGTGTACGGATTACTTTTAACCTCATTTATCCTCCTTTACATATAAAAGTAGGTAAGTTAGTTTCAAACATCACAAGACGATGAAACAGAAGACGGATGTTGTCTGTGCAAACATTACATACATTATGGCTTGGGTTTTTTTGTTTTTTCTTTTACTTCTTTGATCATTTCCCAGGTCGCACATGACCCGTATAGTGCAACACTGCAGACAGAAGGCTCTTTCCATATGTGTATGCATAATTAGCACGAGGCTTCACAACATTAAAAATGCAAGATTTTTATATATTTTTCTTTTTAGCTTCGTTTTTCAATTCTATTAATGGCTTTAAATGATTTATGTCTTTTTTTACTTTACAAAGAGTACCTTTAACTATTTCGGATTTCGAATATTTTTAATGTAGTAACCCAAACTCTTGCTCGCCATCGAATGCATATGCACACTCAATTTGCATGTCACCAGCCAGTCTGAGGCTTGTTTACCGGGGTTACTAAGGCGGTGCCATTTATCTGTTTTCAGACAATGACTAGACTGGCTGTACCCTGTCAGAGACATCTCTGTCAGGTGACACAGCTGTGTTTACAGTTTCCAAAGTGTGTAAACAGTGACCTGTGTGTATGTGTGTGTGTGTGTCTGTCTGCTTACTCATATATCATATAGCTCAACAGCTTTTATAATGAGTGGCTTCACCAGGTAGACGCCAACAGCAGACATGTCATTATATCTCTCACTACTCTGTCATTGTGATGGCTTCCACATTAAAGAGGCGGCTGGATACAAACTGAAGCACAAGCTGAATGTCATGCTATATTTCATTACACAGATCTACAAGTGAAGCGTGTCTATCCCACAGGCATTTGGCTAACCTAACCTGTTTCTGTTAATCTTTGTGTTAAATTCAGGTCCAACAGATGGACCAGAAAATGGACTCAGTCCTGCGAATCCTAACGGAGCAGTTCCCACCCAAGTCGGAGCTAACATCCAAACCCTCCATCCGCCGGGTGACCATTCAGAAGCGCATGGGTGTTAGCATTGATGAGGCACCCTGATGTCACAGAGACACTCCCACTGGATACGATGATGCGTCGCCAAAGGACAATTGTTGGACTAAAGTTCATAATAACCGCTGAGCCCCCTCCATGGTGGCCATTTGGCAAAAAATAAGGGGTCTGAGTCTTCCAAAACACCTTCTCTGTCCTCCTTTAGCCCAAATTTTCTCCCAAACCTTTTGATCCCTGAGACACGAGCAACTTCAGCTGTTTGAACATGAGGGCAAAACAACCTCTTGTCAACGACTTTCATGGTGTAAAGAGCAAGGTGACTGACGTCGTCCTCTGGATGTTTATAAGCCTCTGTTCTGGTCTCTATTTTTTTTTTTTCTTCTCTCAATGTAGCTTTTGTCTCCTGCACCACAAAAATTGCCCTTGCAGCACACAAATATTCAGGTAGTGATATGCTTCATGAATTTATTTCACTGCATTAGCCTCATAATCGCTCTACTCTGTGATGTTCATTGATGTGTGGCCTGTCACTGAGCAGCATTCCTCTCCCCCAAATATTATTCCAATGCTAACTAACCCCTTAATGAATTCATAATGCTATCAAAGCACTCCGGTTTCTCAATGACCGAGAGAAAAACTGAAGGTCCAGAGTGCAGAGGCATTCCTCAAATCCTTCTGATTATCTTGGCACCATCCGCACCCACACAACAGGGTTATTTCCATAGACACATATCCATCCAGCCTAACTGTACTTAGGCTGTAGCGGGTGTTTGTTAGTAGTGATCAAATAACACGAGAAGGGAAAGGTACATTATCTGTTGATTTTTGTCCTACACTAGAAAGCGGGGGGCTGAAGTTAAAGAAATGGCACTATAGAAATGCGTGTGGACTGGATCGGATGGCAGACATAGTACTGATTTACAGTGAGGGCAAAGCTAATTAAAAACAGCCACATCGCCGTGACAGGACCCGGTGCCATGTTACAGGAATACAGTCAGGAGTAATGGGTCAGTCTCTAGGTTTGCTTGAGGTTTCCACAAAGACTTTTCATATAGTTATCAGTCTTCAACACTCTTAGCAGAACATGCACAACACAATGTGCAGGACCGCTTTATAATCTCTGTACCTCTCACCGGGGTGTTCATACTTACTGCTATGTTTAATTTGAAATAAATGTGCCCCATTAAAGCTCTGATTATTTTTGTTCTCCTTGAGCTAATTACATTCTGAATTCCTTGTAAGCGGAGAGGACTTACTGTGAGTGACTGATGGAAAGAAACATAGGAAAGTGGGAGAATTTTACACCCAGGCACATTAATTCTGTGTAAAAGCATAGGAAATATCAGGCCACTACGGAGACTCCTTGCTTAAATGAAAAAGACAATGTTCTGACTCGGTTTCTGTATTTCTGGGACAGAGGGAGCGCTGAGGCGTGTAAAAAGTAGAAAACAGAAAATAGCTCAACTATGTAGCCTCCAGTAATTATAGCATACACATTCCTAAAAAGATGAATAAACAAACAAAAGTGGGGTGAACAAGAGAAGCAGAAAGAGAGAAGAGAAGGCTTTTTCTCTGCACTGGTATGTACTTTCGTTTTTGCAGTGGTTTAAATTAGCTGTTATTTAGCTTCCATTAAGTAAAGTGGTTATATATTAACGTTTTTGGCAGACCTTCATACTTATAGACCTGTCTCTTGTCCTGTACAGTTTGCTATGACTTGTAAATAGAAACATTGCCTTATTGCACTATTATCTATAATAATGTGAAAAGATCAACCCAGAATATGTATATGTTTGCTTGCTGGAGTGAAGCGATGCGCGGCGAGGCTCCTGTTGTACAAAAGGATGGAAATAATTGTAAATGCTATTCACACACATGCCCACCCTCCGCACTGTAGCTCTGCTGTAAATAATAAAACTCCTTTTCATTACACTCTGGCTTGCTGTCTCGGTTTTGGGAGAAATCTGATTACCAGCTCATCTGTTCCATAATTTGCTTTCATTGGAGGGTGAAACCTGTCTTAGGGTCATTTGCAGCTATTTGTTTAAGTCTCTAGCCGAGCAGGGTCAAGGTAAGTCATGTGCTGGAGCTTCCATCCAAACAAAATCTCCACTCTGTGTTTCACCAAAAAGGAGGAAGAGAAAGAAGAAGAAACACGTTCATTCACTTCTTTAAACTTCAGTATTCCACAACCCGTTTAGTGAGGCATGCAGAGGAGGAGAGAATATGTCTCATATTACCACTCAATTATATTTGCCTTCAAAGGCCCAAAAATACTGGGGATGTCCCAAGATCAGCACTGAAGAAGAGAGGAAGGAGGAATGGGAGCGATAAGGAGGAAAGTCAGAAGGGCAGCAGGAGCATGATGAGTGCAAAGAGGAGAGAGAGGCATTTTTAATTAGGCAGAGGGGTTGCAGGACACAGTCTGGCCTCTGCCTTTTGTCCTCCTTTGGTTTCTGTCACTGTGAGGAGATTTTGGCAGAGAGAGAGAAAGAGAGACCCCATGGCAAGCTGCATCTGCGGAGGCTGCTCTTTGTCACCATGCGCTCCTCTTTCATCTCAGAACGAGACAGAGAGACAGAGAGAGAGGTTTCCACTTCAAAAGACAGTTTGATCTCAGAAGTACACAGGAGCACCACCTAAGACAGGATCTGAAGAAGCGTTTAAGAGGAGAATATAAGGGCGACACTGTCGCGGATGCTGGACGGTGAGATCCAGCGAGTCCTAGAGTTTGTGTGCAGGAGGAGCTCAAGCAACATCAGACGGTCCTTGTCTTTGATTTTACCCTCTTATTCACACTGAGAACAGAACAACTGCAACATGGGTAAATGCCACAGAACACACGTTTACTGTGAGACATTATCAGCTCTTAAGATGTTAAGAACCCATGAGGAACAACATTGCAGCGCAGCAGGCTGAAATATAAATCATCACTAAAGCTGTAATGTCTAAAATAAAGGAGAAGTGAATGAGTAACGGAATAAGACAAAATATATTGGTGCACAGCAAAGACAATACAAAGATCAAGGAAAAAAATCATTATTAACCCAAAGAAAACTAACACAACAAACCCCCCAGTTTCACCTCACAGTAGACAAATGTATTAGATTAGCAAGGAAACAAAGGAGCAGTGATGGTATTATTGAAAAGCAGACGTTTGGCAATGTCAAAGTAAAACCTTTTATTGGGCACAGATATGATAATGAGCAGTTATTTAGGGGCCAACTAATCCAATCAGGCGGATGAAAGCTTCTTTAACTGACTTCTTCAGATAAAAGGGGACATCAGAGAACATCCAATCAGTGCTTCTACGATCGTAATTTAAAACACAAGGATAGAGCATTTATGAGACAATGAGGAGAGTTAATGCGTTTAAAAATGAAATCATATCCAGAGGAAGCTTTCGGAACATTGTGCAATAAAAGGCGACCTAATGTAGATTCAGCAGTCTGGTAAAACACTGTCAGCACTGCTTGTTCATGCAAATTGAGCTAATAGTATGACTGTTTATTGGTTTGAAACCACTCATAGCTTTGACAATGATCCATGTAGTGATGCATCCACACGAAATCAGTTTGATTCAGGAGGATGTTTTCGGTGAGATATGTGTTACGTCTCCAGCTTTGACATATATTACCGTACTCCGTCGTTAGAGTAAAACGGTTTATCTGAAGTCATGAAAATAGATTATGAGAGATGAGAAAAAAACATGAGAGGCTGCGCTCCTTATGAAAAAAAATACCTAAAAAAAATCCCCTCAAAATTTTAGTCAGTCAGGCTCAGCTGGGAAGATAAGTAGCTCACTGATCCGCCTGCTCGCCAGTAGCCGGTGAGCGGGGTGGTGGCTGTAGGGCAGCGTGTCTGTGCCTGCCCACCATGGGGGGTGCTGGGCCGCCACCTGTCCACGGAGGCCCTGGCTCATAGAGGCCCGGCAGTGCTATATGAAAGCAGATATGTGCCAACAGGTGTACGTGCATGTGTGTGTGTGTGTGTTCATACTGTATCTTCCTGGGTTGTGACAAACAAAGTCAGCAGCAGCTGATGCCAGCCTCCCTGTTAGGAGTTGTCCCCAAATAACTGAGGTCAGCAGTTGCTGAGAGGACAGTTGCCGGCGCTCCGCCCCTCCCCCCACCTCTCACCAAAGACTAATTGGCATTCTCATTTTCAGTCTGTGGCATGATATTGATTGTTGTGTGGTGTTTTTTGAACCAGCGATTCTATAAGAGTGAAGAATAAATTACTTGAAATGAATAGAAAAAAAATCTTGTTTGCGGACTGAAAAAGTTTTTCTGTTTTAAAATAATAAAAATTTAATTTATTAATGTCAGTTTTGTTATTACTGTGTGCCAGCAGTTCAGCTCAGACATGACTCATTGCTTCATGTTGCACCTCTTCAATGTCAAAATCACAGTTAAGCCCTCTTATTAATTGGGTATTGACTTGGTTTCAGTTGCTTTCTTGCGGTTGTAAAATCTAGTCTTAAGGAAATAATGAGCTTTACTTGGAGTTCTTTCCGTATCCCTTTATTCCCAACCCGAAAAAACCATGTTTCCTAAGCAGCCTCTCACAATAGCCACAGATACAGTATGCCCTTTGACCCCTTTTCTGTCCGGTCCGAGCAGGGTGACATCACCCCATGGGATGATAAATCAACCAAAGGCCAGGAGGTTAGATCGAACCCCTGTGACCTTTGGCCTTACAAGATTTCTCTCAGCCATATGTCTGTGGCGCACAATGACCCCCACCCGTCGCCACGATCGGAGCACAGCTCGGCAGCCAACAACAACAGCTCAAACCAGCCCCGGCCCGGCCCAAAGACCCATCTGAGCTGCTCAGTTTCATGTCCTGGGTCCAACCAGCCTTAGAAACCGCGCCTAAGGCCGACCATGGTAAGCATGACCACGGCTAATGAGTTGTTTGCGGCTGCTGCAGATTTCAGCAGAAGGGCAGGAGGAGATGTGAGGTGTGGAAGAAGGGGGAGGTTTAGAAGAGGAGGGGGTGCTGCCTGTCTGGGTCATAATATCAGGGACTTTTCCCCCAGACAGGCAGAGAATTCCTGGCCGAGAAACTGGATGGACTTCAGTGGTGTGATGAGGTTTGGCCAGCCGAGGCAGAATGTTAGGCATGGCGGACAGCTGCATCACTGAGCTACTGTAGGAGAGAAAAAGGAGGCTGTTTGTGTGAAAATACACAGAAGCGAGGGAATATAGAAGCTCCAAGCGTCACTGCAGTCATATGTTTAAATTTCATCAACCATTTTGAATAAGAAAGGGGAAGTGAAAACAAAAACACGAACACAAGGTTTACTTGAAAAGCTTGTCATTGCAGTTCCGTGCAACAACAGGGTTTCGCAGTTAAGTCGGTCTTATTACGCAGATTCTCAGAAATGATGTGCAAACAATGAGGCTGCAGTGATGAGGAGAAGATGCACACACTGATTCCTATCAAACTCTTATCTGTTTTGTTTGCAGGGGTATTTTTGTTGTTATTGACGCAATCGTTAGAAGATTTGTTTATATGCAGGAAGCGGGTAAGTACACAAAAATCCATTTTATGTACGTCTCTCAGTTTAAATTTGCACAAGAAACCCCCCAAGGAGCAACATCTTTCTCTGCATAGAGAGTGAAAATTGAAAACAGAGTGAAAAGAAATTGAAATTGAAGAAGCCAATGGACCGCATCCATTTGCTGTCCAACAGGGGAGGTAAGGTTTCATTCGCTGAAGAGTCTGCTTTTCTCATCAAGTGTCATGTGTTGGAGAACATGTTCACTCATTCGTATAGCAGGAGTCTTTTCAACACCAGAGCTGGATGCGGCGCAGAGCCTCCTGATGAGGGCAGCAGAAGCAGGACAAAAACACAAAGAGGTCTGGGTATATTCTCATGAAATGTGGGCTGATTCATTGCTAATGAAAAGCGGAATTTCTGGTCAAGATCCAAAACAACAATGAGGGCAGTTTTCCATTCTGGGTCATTTTAACCAAACAGTGCTCGCCAGTCATTGGTTGAGACGTTCTGTGGATGCAATGTAATTTGATGTATACTGTGGTCAGTGTTGTAAAATGAATAACACACTTCTGCAAATGTTACAAAAGGTTGCATCATATGGAAATACTTGGTGTTCCATCAAATTCACATTACATCCTTACACACCCATACTGTCATCATCTTCTGTGTGCAGAAAACACTTTTTTTCATTTATATGTAATTAATAGAGATAAATACAAAGTTGTATCCTGCTGACAACAGCAGGAAATTATTTCAGCAAAAGTAAAGCTAAACGTGGTGAGAAACAATCATGGAATTGAATGTGCAGTTGAAGGGCAAAAATTCCATCACACTGACAGCATGTTGCTGCAGTGACACAGACACACTTTTCATCATTGAATTAATTAATTCAGTTGCTTCTTCCCCCCATGCTGAGCATGTCGCATCGTGGTTAAGTTATCTATGAATCCCATTGCAGGTCCCAAGTTTAGAGATCTAACCAACTCTAATGTATTTCAACAGACTAAAGAAATATAACAAATAAATAAAACATTTAAATTAAACTAAAATTTAAATTAAAATTTAAACAACTGTAAATCGTGCACATCAAGATCTGGCAATATCCTGCAGAAATACCCACTTCCTGCCTGCGAAAAGATCTTACCTTGATGGTAAGAAAGTTTTCCACCAATATACGCCTCAGCATTTGTGGGACCTTCCAACATTTGCAAGCCATTTACACCCTGGCCATCAATGCACTACCATAACACTTCAAATGGTCTGCAAAATGCCATGAATTGTTTTTTATTCTATTTTTTCCTAAAATGCAACTGAAACCACAGGATACATGTCCATTGTCCTTCTGTCCATCTGAGATGAACTCCTCCCCAGAGTACTTGGGGATGTTTCTGCATTGACTTGATCCATGGTTTCCTTATTGTGTAAGCTAGTTTCAGGATATGTTTCTGGTTGCAGCTGATTGTGTTGAGAAATAATGACTTTCCAAAGTTTTCCTCAGCCAGTGTGGCTATGCTGATCGTGTTGTCACCTGAGAAGTCACATGCATCCGACATTGGTTTCATCCTGTGACTGATTTCCCCAGACTTCCTGAATCTTTTCACGGTACTTCTACCAATTCTGACTGGTAATCAAGTCAAGTTAATGGTTTTCAAAAAACAAGTTAATCACTTTTGAACAATGATGATGAATGATGAAGTTTGAACTATAATTGGCAGAATATATGTAATCATATTGTGTTCAGAGATGCTTTGGCAACTTTAGCATTGCAGATTCCATAAATATGTAAAGCAGCACAATTCTCCTCTCTTGCCTGGAGCTGATCATTTATTTTTGCATTGTTTTTAATGAAGCGAAATTGACCGTGACCGTGTCCATGCCAAGAAGAGAAAATTCTCAGTCCTCCTCTGCACAGATGTTCCATCTGGAAGCTCTGCCTCTGTTTCTCAGCCAAACGCATTTAAATGCATCCCTGAGCATTCCTGGCAGGATTACTGGGCCAGGTACCATCCACTGGTCAGGAAAGGAGGAGGAAGAGAGATAAAGGCAGAAATGAGTCGGAGTGAGTGTGCAGCACGGCCCGCTTGCTTTGCACATCTCACACTGCGTGCTTGAGCAGATTTGGACTGATAGGAGATAAAGGCTCTTTGATAGGCTGCAGGTGTGCTGCTTTAATGAGCATTACCCATCCCACCACCAACCCCACTCCTTTCTCCCCCTCAAAACAGTACCGCCGATGCACATCTGCCATTCAATGCTTTGCAGCATCTCTAACCCCCATAACCTCTCCTCTCTGCGTGTCAATCAACCCTCGACTTTTCTCCCTCTCACACACACTTTGCAAGTGACACCGCAGCACTTGAAGAACCAAAGTGTTGTCAGTTCTGTGAGATTGTTTTCAGGTAACCTACTTGGCTCACTAAATACAAAAGAGT
>JAVQJG010110358.1:0-23893 GCA_036024015.1 Craterocephalus amniculus | reverse complement strand
CCTGTTTATCTTTTTCTTCTTCCCTGGTTTGTTTCTGCTCCACTTTGCTCAACACTGACCCCGCGGTTTCCGGTGGTATTACTCCGTCGTCTGCGTCGAGTGACGGATGCACAAGGAGCCTGAAAACGCACCAGAAACGCACGAAATTGACGCAGAAGACGGACGAAACCTTCCGTGCGTGTGCGTATCCGTCATTTGCGTCGAGCATTAAGGGGCCTTTAGTTACGGATCCGCTACTGCAAAGTTACAGTGTCTGGTTTCTGAAGAGGGCAACACCCTCAGAACGCCTACACACGTCATGCACTGTATATTGACCACAAAAAATCATCCATTATCCCTCAATTAGGCTGATATTTGGTCAAAAGTTGCACGGTACCCCATTAAATAGCAAATATTGGATGTGAAATTTGCAGAGACACAAAAAGTTATTGACTTATTCAGCCTCCACTGACTTCTTAGGTAAGTCAACAGTTTTCTTCATAATGTTAACAATTTCAGAGCTGATAAATATTGCTGGCCTTCTGTCTCTAGTCAGTAACCACTGAGCAGCTGACTGATAATTTCAAAGTGAGGCTAATTGATGCCTGTAAAGCAGAAGAAGACCATTGTGCAATGTGAAAAGATAATTCAGCACTTCCACTTTCTGAAATGGCATTAAGAGACAAAAGGAGAAAAGTAGGTAAAAAAAAGCTTTGCCTTGACATGGAAACAGCATTGATGGAGAGAAACCTGCCAGCTGTGGGGGTGAAAAGTATCAGACTGTAGCGCAGACAAACTGCTCCTTTAACAGAGACTTGCTTCCTTCTTACAACAGCATAATGACCCAAGCCTGAATGTTTACAGAGTTTCCTCTCTCCTCTGACTTGAAAATCATTAACAGTCTGCAGGGCGATTATTCATGCTACATCAGGGCTCCAAGCCCTTGTGCATCAGAACTTAAATTATATTTTTATATTTTTTCCATCTTGACTGAATTTCTTTAGTTTCAGTATTAAAAATGAGTTAAACTTAAAAAAATATATATGTTTTAACAGTTAATACTAATACAAAAACTAAATCCAAATTATTAAGATGACCTCTTTAAGTTAAGAGTTTGATTAGTTGTCAATTCATTATAAAACATTTGTGTTAAAGCTGAGATTAAAATATTTTTGGAATTTCTGTATCCTCTGCACACTGATCGCTGATGCTGCAGTCTGATGTGCAGCAGTCAAGTGCATCGGTCCCTGAATAGTTTGCTGACTCAACTACAGACTTTAAACATGCAACAAGACAACAGGATAAAAAAGATAAAAAAAATTTGAAACTATCTGGCATTGTTACCGTATAAACTTCACATATTCATGTCAGGAGGTTTTGATGTTTGCCTCTTTCAAAACAAGATTCCTCATCCTGTTTTCACTGTAGATTTGGAGCTGCACTGAGAGTCTTGATTATGTTTTTGCTTTGGAAAAAATAAGAGCTCAATGGAGTGAGCAAGAATGGCAGGACCACCGGACACTGCTTACAGCTTGTGGCAATCTGAGTTAATTATACATCCTTCATCACTGAAACACAGCTCTGCTGCAATCATATTCGGCTTTACGCTGGTAAATCCCGCCACTTCACTGGCTTACATACATACTATAAATAACAAGAAAAAAAAGCTTTAATATGTCGCTCCTTCTACTTGAAATAACTTGAAAATTAATTTGAAATGGCCGAAGCTAATTTCTCTGGGGAGTTTAAGTAGATTTTGAGGGCTGGAGAGGAAAACCTTGGTCAACATGACTGTTTTTAAACTTCTTTGCATTTTCCTTGTTGTTTTACGGTATATTATAAACTTGACTGTGCTACTATCTTGGCCAGATCATCTTACAAAAAAGATTTCTGATCTCAGAAGTTTTTACTTGGTTAAAAAAGGCAGGGAAGTTTATTTGTATAGTACATTTCATATATATACACGACAATTCAAGCCGTTTCAGGGCTTGTACTAACTGAATATTGTCTGCCGTCGATCGGATTGACAGAAAAATCTGAAGGCCATTTATCATTTTGACAGATTGCATTTCACACTGCTGACTACTTGGTAATGAGTTAGCATATTAATTGGGTTTTGTCTTGGTCTGTAGCAGTTGTGCAGAATGAACGTATGCTGCGGGATCAGGAAACGCCTCATTCAGAGAGTCTCGCTGACTTCTGGTCACTTCAGAATTGAAATGTCAAAACTTTGGCTAAAGTAGCTCTTGTAATTCCAGTCTCTGATGTAGCAGCGCAGCAGAGTGCAGATTCAGCCTGCAGAAAAAGTTCCAATTAATCACAGGAAGCCCCCAAATATTCCAAAACCTCATGACAGTGTTGTGAGCCGCAGATACGTTCAGGCCACAGCAGGTGAATTGTTCATATTTTAAGTAAAATTGTTTTTATACGTTGTTTCTACGAAGCTACTGGGGCCACAGTCAGTGGGTTTTCACTGTGAGAAAAAGTGAGGCTGCATGTATTCTGCACCTCTGCTTGATGTGTGATGGCACGGTGGGGATTTTCTGCGCCGCTTGTTCAGACTGAATGAAAAGAATGAAAATTATGCTATTGAATATGTCATGATTGAAAAATAAATAAATTTAAGTGACCGGTAAAAAAGTTATGACTAATTTTGACTGTCAGTCAAAATGACAATGACAGTCTAGTGCAGCTGTCTGCAGCCTTTAAAATCCAAATGGCCATTTTTGCCTTCAGACCTTCAGTGAAATAACTCATTTAGAGCCAAAAATGTTACATGACCTTTTGAAAAAAGACAGCAGCCATTTATAGAGCTTAGTTTGTTATGAATTTATAACAACAATAACTCGTGGCCAAAGCAGACAAAAATCTCACCTATCCGGCAGCAACGCTGAGCAGACCCAAACTCTACCGAAGCTGCTGCCATCTCTGAAATGCTGCGCCCATGTTGATTCACATTTGTGCTCTTTCCTTGTCTAAATGCTTTTTATTTAATGCCTTTTCTTCCTCTTGCATCCTGTTGAGCTTGGCTTAGGTTCCTCTCCTACCATTCCTGGTAAATCCTTTTTCAGTATAGGATGCATCCAGTTGGAGTCGTAAACCAGAAGAAGAGGTAGCAACTCAGCCAATTACGGGCGAACCATTAGATCCAACCAGGTTGGTCCCAAACAGTGGAGTTGCCAACCTTTTCCCAGAAATTCATCATAATGGATTTTTTTTTTATTCATCCAAGTTTAATAATAGCTGTCTGGGTATGATGTGGATGTATACCAATGTGAAAAAAGGGTATCTAGAGGGTATGTGAAGAAAATTGTTTACCCCACCTTTAACAGCATTTAGCATTTTTAGCAGATGTTATGAAAAGCCAGTTGCAGACCCCTGGTCTAGCAAAACCTCTCATTTACATAAAACATCAGAAGCATTACAGCAGAGAGGAAACATTTGAAAAAATACATTAAAAACAAACTTTTTTATATATTTCACATAGTGGTGCATCAGAAATAAGTTAAACATCGGTACCTGCGCAGGCTTTCTTTACCAATGACCCTTCCCAGATGCTTGTAGTAATGCCATCACTCATACGATAAATAGAAGCAACCCAGCAAAGCAAGCATAACCAAGTCTTCATCCTAGAAAATCATCAAGAAGCAGGAGTTTCTCAGAAAATACCTTAATCAGACATGTTTAGTCAGAGAAAGAGCAAGTCATTGCTTGCCACAGAGCATGAACCGTTATTTCAAGCATTTGAGCAAATGTTGTCTCTTGTTTGTGCTGGTGAGGACAGTCAGTGCAGAGTAAGTCTCTCAGGATGAGCTGAATCCACCTCAGGCCATTTTTGTATATTCAGCAGCTTGAAAACCAAGATGACATCTTGGTCGGGATGTAACACTGGTTAGAAGAGTACTTAGCACAAAATCATGTATGATAAACAACTGGAATCTAAATCCCTGATGGATTTGCATGTTCTGAAATACAACCTCTGACAGCGGGATGACAGTGCAGTCAGTCAAACTTTCTGTAGGGGGAATGAGTGTCTTGATTCTGTTTGAAATGGTTTAAGCTCAACAAGGCCTATGCAGCGCTCATGAAATTGTGCCATTGAGGAGGAGAAAGGAGTCTTAATGCATTTGCATTTACAACCCAGATAGCACACTCTTGCACGCACACTCACACACATACATTCTGCAACTGCACACGTCTTCTATTAAAGCACTCCTGCAGCTCTCGATAAGAAAGCTAAGTCTGGGATTTAGAGCTTTAGCTTATCGTCATCTTTATGAAGCTTTCTCTGCAAAGTGCAGTAAGCAGGGACAAGCAATCTGCATAGAATTTACAGAGTGGGGCGGGGGGGAGAAGAGAGGGGGAGACGCTGGGAGAGGAGCGAGGTGGTTACGGTGTTTGGGAGGGGTTGACAATAAATACATTCATCTGAAAACCCGTCTGTTCTGAAACAGGTGGATTCACATTCCTCAGAAATCAAAGCCTCACAGTGGATAAAACCTGGCCTGCTGCTGCGGTATTTATGAGCTACTGAGCGTAGTGTATATATGTGTGCCAATGATTCATGCTGCACACAATACAGTTAATTCCTTAACACACGCTTAGACGGAGAAGGCTCAGTTCTGTAACAGGGGACTTTTCATTTACTCTGAGAAAAAAAAAATAGCGAAAAGATGAGATTATAGAGAAAGCTCATTTCCTGCTAAACTTGGACTCTGGTTTCCCAAATAAAATTGCTTTTATTCTTCACAACATGTGTTCCCAGAGATTAAGGCCCTGTAATCTTGCAAGGGCTTAATAAGACTGAGTATGTGGAGTGGAGGCTAAAACAGAAAATGTGGAATGAGCTTCGCTTAGCTCTGCTCTACCCAATGAATTTAATCCTGTTTATTAAATTATAAAGAACCTTAAAGGATAAAGATAAAGAATATTGAGTCGTGGATTTAAATGATTCAGGGTTATTTTTACCCCGTCCTGTCTTAGTGTGTGTTATTTGATAGCGCTGGATCATGTTTAAAGATGGCATGCAGGAGCTGTGACACTGTATTTTTACAAATGGAGCTCTTTCCCCTCTTAGTAGAAACCTGCATTAAGTACGGACTCAGCCTCGACTCTGCTCCGACTGCTGGGCATTAAAGTGAAAAGTGTTTTTCCACATGCTAGCAAATCCAAAGTGTCACTGATCCTTTTGACAACTTTTAAACAGGCAAATTTAACTTAGAGCATGCTGTTATATACTCATTTATGCAGCAAAGAATCACTGCTGATCCTTCAGAAATGAGATCCTGAAACAATACAATAATCACTTTTTTTCATCTTTTGCACAAACACTGTGGACGTGTTTACAGTATCGCTCCAAAATGTATGCAAACCTGTCCGCGCCAGATATAAGAAGATTACCTATAATCTGGGAGAGTTAATGGCCAAAAGAGGGAGTCTACGCCAACCATGTGGACTTGTGAACCTGTCACTGAGAAGTTCTACTGAGCTATTGGGCTAAGAGGATTTTGGGCCTCTAATCCAAATCAAAAGACATACCATGTGAATTATTACATTCTGAGACAGATTATTTTACCCCCAGATTAAGAGCTGATGCCAGCTAAATCTTTTCATGTCTTGCTTGAGAAGGAGCAAAATACGCACATTTGAAAAACCGGACCGTCATCCGTTATTTAAGTCCAACATATGGACACATACAGAAGTTTATAAAGCTGTTGTTTCCCTTCATACTTCATACCAGCAATGTGGCTCTAAGCAGAGGCTGTCTGCAGCATGGATGATGTCATCAATGACTGCGTGCGTTTCCATGCAGCCAATAACCCTTTCATAACCAGAATATGAGCAATAACCCAGTTGCACCCATGTAAACACCGGCAGACATCCGAATATGACCATATTCCCAGTATTAGCCCTGGTTACTCCTTGTCCAACTAGAGTATTTGGTCATGTGAACGCGTGTTGGAATATCTCCATTGACAGGAATATTAAATTTTGTTCTATGCATGTTCGATCCACGAGGACTCTGGTCTTTTAAATAGTAAACAAACATTTACCATCACAACCATGTCTGAGAAAACTTTCTGGGAAGCGCTCGCCTCCACCTGGTACTTTGAACATTTTTATTTTATTTTATCGAGGTTGACACAACTTCGACTCCATTTCCCAACTCCACAACACCAAAGCGCAAGCAAAAGCAACTGATCCGACCTGCATAGTTTATTTTATACCTTTTGATATTGTTGTTGCCATGGATACAGTAGGAAGCTGAAAGTGGCGCATATTTATGTCATGATGTTCTCTGTACAGCGCGGTTTGGGTCGGGATATTCCTATTGATTACTACTATTATGTATACAGGAGTAACTCTGTCTACTTGTGCATGTAAACAGGGAATTCTTAAGTTTCAGACACCAGAATATTTCACACAAATATTGATGGCAGTCAATTGGAAACTGCCTCAATGAGCCACTGGTTCTTTTTAAAGCTATTACATAATGATGAGGATACAGTATTTAGTCATTTGGATGCCTGGTCTTATCCAATAAGGTTACAGGTATTGTTGTCCTGTGTCAACCATTCTGTCCAAATGTCGGATTTAAGCTTTTAGAGCAACAGTTTACAAAACCCTGTTCTGCTTAGGATGTCGGCTATCTGAGCACGCTCAACAGTTGTCTGATGTACAGACGCTGTAAGTGTTTAGTAAAAAAATAAAAGCTTGCAGCCATCCTCCTCTACTTTTGCTATGGTCAGATGTATTTCCTCCAGGCCAAACCTCTGGCATATTATGTAATTCCAGCAACTAAATCTCTCTGGTACTCTAGAAAGCTGCAAGCTGCTAGCTTGTCACTTTTACAGATGTGATGGGTGACAATAGTTTTTTTTTCTTTAAATAAATACATTTTGAAAATACTGAAAATGAATGTAATGCTGTTTATTTCGGATTTGTATTGCTATCAGGTTTATTGTTAACATTATCTTGACTGTATGAATAAAAAAGAGCCATGGCCAATCATAGTAATTTCCCTTCTATACAACCTGCAGATTCTTGTCTGGATGAACCGACTGTTTTGTGTAAACTGGGGCCGTTTTCTGCCTCTAAAGACTTCTGGAGACGTAAGTTTGTCCCTTAACAGTTTCATGCTTAAATTAATAATGAGGCATACAAAAGACTGACAGAGGCACTGCAGGCCAAAGAGGTTATTTTTGGAAGTAAAATAACCCCTTCGTTGGTTTACTTTGTCTCTCATTATGTGGACAAGGGGAGTCATTGGAAGACTGAAAAAAGAAACTGAAAAAAAAGCCCAAACAAAACACATGCAGGCAGATGAAGACAGTTCTCACCGTTCTGGTTATTTTCCATTTGGTACGTAAATGTGTTACATTTCCTCTTTGTTCTTAGTCAACCGCTTGTCAGTGGCATCCTGCAATGTGGATGAGAACACATTCAGACATGCAGCCTGCCTGTGAGTGATTAGCTTCTGAGAGGATTTACTTTAACTGCACAGCGACAGGTCCTCGGGGTTTGGAAAGTCTCAAATCTGCTCTTTGTTTACATGGTGCCAGGTCAGCTCATCACTGATTATTTCTATTCATTCACTTTTGCTCCCTCACCACTTCAGAGGCCTTTTCTCTCAGTTATGTGCTTGCAGACAATTGACAGTTAAATTCCCTACTCCCCGTTCCTATTCTTGAGCTGCCTGTTAATTCCACTAAATCACAAGGTGAAAAAGTCGAGCAGAGTTTTGATGATGCTGAGAGGGAAATGGGGAGTAGGATCTTTAAGGAGTGATGCATCCTGAAAAAATGAAAGCCTAATTGAACAGTCATTTCCTATATTCCCATGTTATTCCCATACATTCAATCAAGTTTACTTTTTATGGTTTGAACAATGACAAACTTGGTTAAAATTACTGCCACCCCTACCTGAAACACCTCCATGTGTGAGCTTTGTTGGTCAAGAATTTTGACTGGTGGTATCCATGGCAACTAAAGATGACAAAATAATACCAAAGACACTCAGTAATGTTTCTTCACTGATATTTAGTTTTTAGGATCTAAGACAGGTACTAATCGGTGCTAACTGATTTATGCCTGCTTTCAAGCAGGCATAATATATTCACAGCATGCAAAAGGCTACTTAAATGTGTTGACACCTGTGTTTTGATGTGATTTTTTCTTCAAAAGGCCTACTCTTTTTCCTTTTGCGAAGGTGGAACTTGCCTATATGTGCGCCATGCTGCAAACCATGGGACACGCTAAATCCTCATTTAAAGAGGGGCGTCCCCAACACTTTGCTCCCGCAATCATTTGTGTGAGCTATCTTAGTAGATCACGTACTAACCACGGCCCCGCCCCAGACGCTATTTAGAACACGCTAATCAAGATCTTGGTAAATATGCCTCTTTATGTACTAAGTACTGGTGCAAGATTTTACCTTCAGATTCCTGACATTTTTATATTTAAAATCCCTTTTTTATTGATTTCAAGCAATAATCTAACTTTCTGGGTTTCCTTTTCTTTGAGGTTTTCTAAAGCTGCAAATCCTAATGCAAAATCCAAAGAGAAAGCTGAAATATATTGATTTGCATACTATTTGTCTGTATACTGTATGTACATTTAATCTATGAAGTCAAGCTACAGAAATGCATGGAATTTTTCAGGATATTCAAATTTTCCGAGTAGTACTTGTATATGAAACTTTAATATGATGAGTTACATTAGCAAGCAGCTCACAGAAATGTTATAAGCTACAGGAAGAACCTGCTGCAGTGCATTCAGCTGAAGAAACTTACGGAGAGGTTCATGTATCAAATCTGGTCACATTGGCCGGGGTGACCCCAGTAAGTATACAGGTACTAATTTTCAGAGTAGTGCCTGTCTCTGTTGTTAAACTAAATAATTGTAGTGCAGCAGAAAAGCAGAAAAGACACACTATTTTTTTCCATCCATTTTGCCCTGTCCATACTTCAGGGGTCTTCTGACTGGCACTGTGGATAAAGTAGAGTGTGGAGTGTCCCCTGTCTTTGCCTTAATTTTTTACAATAAAGTACCAGAGGTAACAAAAAATGGCTTCCTATAAATGTTAAATGTTAGTTTTGTTATGTGAACAATTATTTATGATTTCCTGTGTAATGTCAAATTTATCAAATCAACAGGCAAATTATTCACTTTGCAATTCCTGTATATCATTCATTTGTAGCATATTCATTACTTTATCCATTTAAAGATTTGTTGTCACTTCCACTCATGTGAAGATGATGAAAAATGGCAGATAATGAAACATTATTAGGTTTAAATCATATTTCAGCTGTTTTAATCAAATGAACTTAATTCCTCATGTTCCTTACTTGATTATTTAGAAGACTTTTTTTGTCATTGTTTTTTTCCGTTTACATTTATCATTCAATTTGTTGCTGTTATCTCTCATATGTCTGTCAGTTGTCCAAACATCTAGTTATTCTTTTGTTAGCAAAAGACAGATTTTGTTCAGTGCTGTGAGCTTTTGTCTCTAGCTCTGCCCCCACGTGTGTGACCATGTAAAGATGACAGTGACCAAAAGTTGCCGTTCAAATACAGTAACATGACTTACAGCTCTTGTCTGAACAAAATATCTTAAGTTTATTCAAATCAGCCAAATATTAAAATGATCTGAGATGGTTTATGCTGCAAAATGTTAGCGCTAAAAGTAGAGTCTGAAAAGATGATGATTCAGCCGAATTGCAGCAGATCATCTCTCACCAACAGCCAAATATTTCATTCAAATGCAGTCTTAACGCTTTCCCTGCTTTGACTGTTTTGGCACCTGCTGTTAGGAAAATAAATGTGGGTTATAAAGATACTATTCGATTCCAGCTTATCTTATCATCACAGCACTCTTTTTCTATGAAAATATTCATGCCACACCCTGCTGCCCACAATATGCACGCCTATACATGCACTCCCTAATTTTCCTTCATCTTCCGATGATTTGCCTGCTCTGATACTACTTTCTTTATTTAGATTTGCATCTGATAAAATGCTGCTGTCCAGGAACACTGTATGAAACTTTAATACAGCCTGTAGTGTTTTATAAACGTAGTGTAAACATCAGCTGATCCTTCTAAAGACACAAAGACAGACTTGATTGAACTGTTTTTGGAATTCTGTATTTTGTAGGGCTGGGCTTTTTAACCTCAGAGTATCTGACAACAAACCATAACCAAAGTTGGACACGGCGTTATCTACATTTTACAAACACCATTATCATCTTCTACTTAAACACTGGCAGTTAGAACGGGATAAACAGTCACTGTCATACAGACACACACCCCACTCCTGTACCAACACACAGACATGAAATTATCTGTTGTAGTTTTGCTGTATCTGTTTCTATAAGGGGAACTCCAGCATGCTTATCTTACTCCACTGATGTGTATGTGTGTGAATGTGTGCGTGCACATTTTGATTCAAGGGCAATAATGGTCTGCAGACCTGCATCAGAAGGGATGTTCTGTTATGAGGTCATGCTTTTTGATCACCGACAGGCAAAATGCAAACAAAGTGCTTTGAAAGCAAAATGAAAATAAGGTGCTGCTGGCTTACTATTTGCATAGATAGCAGGTGACAGATGGCAGCTAGTAGATTTTTACATAAACGGCTACTAAATACAGCGGGATATAGCAGACACCGTTACAGGAACAGACGGGGAGTACTGCAAATAAACATTTCACAGCTACACGCTCACACACACACACAGGCATGAGCAGACAGCGGGAAGACCAAGCATTGTGCGGTGTTTCTGTCTGTCTATGCTGACCACAGAGCAGCCCCTCTAACAGTCATTCTTGTCAGCCATTTCTGTGTTTGGTTTTAGTTTCCATGGCTCCTGCAGATCTCTGTTAGTCTGGTACCATTTCCTCTGTCAGAGCGAGTTGACATCACTGCTCTCTGTCACACAGCTCCATGTGTGTATGTGCTCATTTGTGTGTTCTTGCTGCAGTGTATTTGCACAACCTCACTCAGGGAAAATATGGCTAGCATGCTACAGCCTACTGTACAAAACATGTTCATGTGATGTTCGTATTTCTGACTAGTTTTAAAGGGGGTTCTGGCTTGACCATTTCCACTTTGCACCTATCATAGCTCTAAGTTGCACTTCTCATAATTCCAAAAAGTAACTGTTTCTGAAAAAAGACAATTTTTTATTCTCTCAGAACAAAATATTTAGAAATTGTCTTGAGTTTTTGAATTACAGTAAGCAACTGTGTTGTCATGTCTGAGGTAGATTTGTTTTAGGTTTTACAATTTAATGCATGAATCCACATTTAAACACACCCTACAATCCAAATTATGAAAAAGCTGGGAAAGTGTGGGAAATGAAGAAAAAAACCAGAAAAAAAACACTGATTGGCTCACATCAAGTTTTGTATTTTAGATCCACGATACACTAAAGAAACTGGGACATTAAAGGTTTTAACATTTTGTGATGTCATTTAGTCTCGTAAAATTTAAGACATTCTGGCTTTAAAATACCATTTTTGTTCCAGTCCTCCAGTAAACAGTTGTATGATGGGATATGGAAGTTTTGTCTAGTTTAAAAATTCTCCACAAATTTGCTGTTGTACAGGTCAGAACTGCAGGCGGCCCGTTCAGAAGCTATACTTTTTGTAAGAGGCAATGCATAACACAGTGGAGTAGTATTAATGCCTGCTGAAGTATATGCCTACAATATACTGTTGATAGCGTATAAAAAATGGATGGATGGATGGATGATAGTAGTATAGTTAGATTCTGAACCACCAGACATATTGCCATACCAACTTTATTTATAAGCGCTTTAAACAACCAAAGCTGAACAAAGTGCTGTAAAATCATAATATAAGAAATAGAAAAATAGAAACAAATAAAAACATCAGACATAAAACCTCTAAAATGTAACAACACTAGAAACCAATCAAAAAATAAGTGATTAGTTAAAAAAATTACATCTTGGTGGTGTTAAAAGTCAAAGAATAAAAATTAGTTTTAAGTCTCGTTTTGAAAAAGGACAGCTCTATTGATATAAATCAACTGCTCTATAGGGCTTCTTTAAGTCTCCAGTAATTTATGTGTAATTTGCTGTTTGAAGTTAAGTCAGATCTAACAAACACTCAACTGGTGGCGCTAACCACTACTTTGTGCACTGGCCTCGTCTCGACCTTTCATGTCGCATAGTTTAATCATGGTGCCTGTCTGGTCTGTAATAAGCATGGTGTCCACAAGGTGAAAACAGTATGGAGCAGTGGCCAACAGCCAGGCACAAGGATTTGGCCGTGGTACTCTCTCTGTTTCATCTCAAAGTCTTTGTTTATGTAAAAACTGTAGTGAGCCTTTTACCCCCAGATTATTCCCTGCTGGGAGGATTAAGATACACACACACAGCCTGGGAATGGGCCCTGGGCCAGGGCCAGCTCAGTCCAGGGATAAAGAGATTGAGGCACAGACAAGAGGCTTGACTACAAACTATCTACACTTTGCCACGAGGTTTGCACTTGTTTGCTTTCAGTTTGACTTTTGTGGAGCTAGCAAGTGCGTGCGATGAAGCATTTTGTGTTGGCAGACTGAACGGACTAACTCGTAAATTACAGCAGAAATTAGCAGAAACGTCAGTGCCCCTATGGAGAATACAGTTTAACAACCTAAGTTTGCATCATTGAAGGAAAATAAAAATCATTCAAATTATCAAGCAAACATTAACAAATGTTACAGAGAAGCATCTCATTATAGTTTTTAGAATTATAGCATTACGTGTTAGTCACACATTTTTTAGGATTGGTTTATATTGTTTTTGGCTTTAGTGGCATATTTCCTGACAAAATGTTGTGCTTTTTTCTTGCAAATAGAAGCCATTCAGCACCCTGGACAGTGCTCAGTCTCCCATTGTCGAAGTGGTCCAGTGTTTTTTTTCCGTCCCCCCTTCCATGCAACAAATTTAAAGTTAATGGCACTGAAAATGTAAATGATGTGACATATTATGGTGTATGGTTACTGCATAGTAAGTAGTAGAATTCTCACTTGTCTGTTCACATGATATGACTTTTAGTTGTTGAAGTTGTTGAAGGAACACACTGTACACTCACATTCTTCATTGCTGCATCCTGCTCTTCCCTTCTTCAGCTGCAACCCTACACAATCTGTTAATTCTCTCTGCTCCTTCACCTAACACCTGAGGGATGCGCAGTACAACTTGACCTCCTGTACTTCTCTGAGACAACAGACTGAGTACGTTTGGCCTCCTCTCCACTCCTTAATCCCCCTATATAAGTGCAGATGCCCCCGCCTCTCAGACAGTCTCCAAGCAAATACACAGGAGTCTGCAGGTGGGTGGTGGAACAGACCAGATTAGATTTCCTCTCAGATCATCTTTTTTTCCCATACCACAAACTAAAAGAACCAGAAATCGCTGTTGTGCAGTAACAGCAGTGTGAATGTTGTAGGCATAATGATTTTAAGAAGTTGTTGTAATTTGTTTAAAATGTGAAGGCTGAGATTGTTGCAATTAGCAGACTGTTTCAGAAAAGTGTGCTGTCAAATGGCTGGATTTAAACCTGTACAAAATGTTAAATAACTTAAATTATGAAAATTAGAAATGTCAAAAGTCGCAGGACCTTTGTCCTGAATGGGCTGATGTGTTCAGTATTTGAATGGCTAACGGAACACCCACACGGTTTGGGAGGAAATGGGTGTCAAAGTTTGGAAGAATAGTAATTACAAAGAGAAACAGGAACACAATAGTGTGAATTTTCACACTATTTAAACAGTAAAATTAGACATAAGCCACAGTACCTTTTTTTCTCACAGAAACAACAAAACAACAGCTGGAGTTCAACTAAATGAATTCTATTCAGCAGCACGCTGACAGTTTGATGATGATGATTGTCAGCAGGGCTGATTGAACGATAAATGCGTGTAAATCAAAACCTTTTTCTGACTACATTTCAAATAGTTGTTTATCTCTCCTACTGGGATGAAGCCATGGAAGGAGGGTTCCCAGTCAGTCACCCATCCATCCATGCTTGCAGCCTCTGGAGGGAAGGCGAAAAAAGAGGGGGAGGCTAAAGTAAACAGAAGAGAACAAATGAGCTCTGTGACGGCTCAGCAAGCACTGCCTCCCTCCTCGCCTGTCTGAATGGCCATTCATTGTTGATGGCTGAATAGAGGGCTAAATATCCCTTGATATCAGAGCCAGAGCCATCTCTCAGGATGCCATATTCTGAGGCAGAATCCTTTCATATGCAAATCAGCACAGGGAAGGATTGGGTCTGCCCCAGTGATTGGTGTGCTATGTAACGGACATCACATTTGGGATCAGAGGATGAGTAATGGTGCAATATTTGGGCTTCTCATCTTCTGTTTGCAATCGGAGTCTTTGTTTGTTCCCCGGGGTTTAGCGTTGTGTGCTTATTCACACTGGTTTGACAAGATCTCATTTCATGAGGGAGGAGACCAGATGGTGTCCCATGAACTAGTGTGAAGCAAGTTTGAGATGGAAGTAAAGCTTAGTTACAATTTACAGAAGAATTAGCGTGTATATAAGTGTGTGAGATGGTGACGCATTTATGCGTGTCTGCTATGGCAACCCATTCAGCAGGACATAAACCCCCCTAGTCATGCTGTCAATAGTCTCTAAATGGGTCTGGTCCTGAAAGCGCAGGAAACACAATTTGCTGCAATGTGAAAACTAAGCAGATATGTCCACGTGGCATAACACACACGCATACTAACAAACACACACACAAGCTGAAATACACTTGCTTGAATGGCAGTTACCAAAACCCACAAACCTTGTTTCCTGAAAGGTTTTTGTACAACACATCAAAACGTAAATTTTGTAGTTGTAGAATTGTTTAAACCCTTATTTAAAGGAGCTACACCTGATATTATTTTAATCTTTCTAAGAAAAATTGTTTCTACACAGCATATTATGTGGTAAAAGGGGGAAGTCCATAAAAATGACTCAATGATTGCGCATATGTACAAGTCCAGGACATTTTAGTTAGCGATAGCGGCTAATTTTAAGCTTTGGCGTGTCGATTCCTTTCTCTGCCAATGGGGTTAACTTCCGTAACTTCCAGATTCCCTGGGCGAACGCTCTTACTGGCTGATCGGAATCTGGAAGTTACGGGAGTTAACGCTATTGGCAGGGAGAGAGTGTCACACCGAAGCTAAAAATTAGCCGCTTTTGCTGACAAAAATGGCCTGGACTCGTACATATGCACAATCAATGAGTCATCCATTTTTATGGACTTACCCCTTTAAACACATAATGTACCATGTAGAAACAGTTTTTCTTTTAAAGATTAGAATAATATCAGGTATAGTCGTTGCAGTTAAATGAATCAGAACATTACACACTTGGGTTTTCTACAGTTTTACAGCTTCTTATCTAATTTGGAGTGTAAATTAACCTAGAGAACGCCCCCACCTCCAATGTCATGATGCAAAGTAGTGAATGCTGTCAGTCACAGTTGTGTCATAAAATCTGAAATAATGATGGTCCTATTTGACAAAACTACAAAAATCATTTTCACTACCTTCAGCAACTCTGTTTGCAAAAGTGTTTTAAAATAATCTAATCGGATACAAGCTGAGACAACCAGAAGATTCTCAAGATGTGATCATCTGGCGGTATTGCAAGAACCAGTTATTGTCATCCTGGGTAAGTGGCGGACTGCAGCATGAACACACACACAGTTTTTCTCGAAAGTGGGAAAAAAATTAATCTTTCCTGTGGCTACCTGTAAAAATAGCAGCAAACTGTCTATAATTTTTTTTCTCCTCTTGAGACAAAAAAATATCCAGAGATTGGTAGTTGTCATGGAAAAAAGACATGCAATTTTCTGCTACCATGAAGCATCCTTGAGTGACACTCAGGAGTTTACATAAGGACAGTCTGAACATCGGCTGTTGTCTGCGGCAGAAATGGGGACAATTACCTGTGCCTCTTATAATGCTCTCTGTCTTCTACAATCTTCTGAAGAGGCTGAAAAGAAAACACAAAGGGTTAGTTAAGTACATCTACACTTCATCCAGACATGAAGTAGGTTTTTTTTTTTGGTTTTGACATATTAATAATGTGATCTTCAGCTAAAGTTGGGCATAATATGCTTTTTACTATTCTGTGATGTTTCTTTAAATATGAATGGAAGCTTGTTAAAGTTCTTGTATGTTGAATATTTTGCCAAACAAATTTTAATTGCTAGTTCCCAAATACATATTTCTGCACCTATGAAAACTATTTTCCCATATTGATTCTTAAAACTACTGACTATTAAAGGAGCAAAAAGCGAAAATTCATCATTTTTTAGGTTGAAAGAAGTAAAAATGTGCAATGTGAAGCCTGTTGTTTATGAGGGTGGTCTCCTTTACAGCCACATTCAAGGCAAAGAAACCGGGTAAAGCAAGGGAAAAAACGAGGATAAACAAAACGAGCGCTGAGAACGAGAGAAGTTGCGGTTCGCTCGGGGATCGCTTTCCTTCTCCTGGAAAGTATCCGTCATTTTTTCAATCTACTGTTACTGCAATGAAAGCTCCTTCATACTTGCTCTGGGAAATGATTAAGTTGTTGCTCTTGTCTTTTTGACTGCTTGCATTCAGTTCTGCTCTTTTACCTCGGAGCTAGCAGACATTAAGGATAAGTGGAAGAAACTGTCAATCACAACACATGTTTGTTTTGGTCTCAATCCCCGACAATATCGCTTGTTGCCCCTTTAAGAATTGCAACAACAATCACAGTAGAAATGCGGGAATTGTTCTTCAATATCAGTTTACACCCTTCCAGCAAGTCCTGCAATTTATAGAACAAAGTATCCACTGTGCCTCACCTGCATGGGATCCTGCAGCTGGATGTTCATGTTAACCTAAAACTGTTGCAAACCAAAATGAACTCATGATGCGATAAGGTTGTTATGCTCCTGCCTCTTTAAAGCCTCATTTATGCTCAATTTGCATATGTAAATCAGTGCATCTATTTTAATCAATATCAAATGTCCCAGCCTACATTGTACCCTGTGTCCATCACATTGACATGGTTGTTAGGCAAGACATCCACCAGAGAGCAGTCTAGAGGTCACTTCTGATTCCATACCAGTTAAACTTGACCAGGACCAAGACCATAAAAATGTACGTTCTCAGTGTGAGACATAAATGGAGACGTTGTAGACAGCGGTGGTCTTTGGGGTTTTTTCTTTGCTTTATTCGCTGGTCACCTGAGCTACGCTGAGCAACACTGCCTCCGATGTTTCCAGTGGTACTGCTTTGTTTGCTATGTCTCGGTACAGACTGAAGTGATAGACTTAAGGCTCTGTCTGTATGTGTAGTAAACATAGGGCATAAATGAGGCTAAAGGCCTCCTTGTAGTCACCTCTGATTGTTTTGCAGATAATCCAGAATGTGGGGTACCAGGCAGCTACTTGGTCTTTCTTACAACCATTAAGCGGCGATGGAAAATGTTTTGCATGTTGTTGTCCGAAGTAAATAAGAAGAAACCTGGACAACTTATAAGGTTGTTTAGGTTGATTAGGAGTATTGTGTTAGATGAACTACGTGAAAGGTTTGCCTGGATTGTGGAAGTGAGAGGTCAGTCAGACAATCACCTGAGTGCACTAGAATAGAAGCTCAACTATTATTGTACAACAGACCCGCAAAACTGTGGACTTTGGCCTTTTTAATCACACAAACCTTTAACATAACACAAAAAAGCTACATAGACAATGATGGAAAGTCACAAACCCAAAAGCATAATATGTGCTGTTTAAATTATGGAGACTTTCTCCATCATGTTTTTAAAAAAGCAGACAAAACAGTGGATTGAAGCCTGAGAGCCATGTCATAACCATGCATAGTAACCTTCTGCACTTCTGTTGACCAATCCACCATTTTGCACTGTTTATGAAATCACTTCCAGTGAATGTTTGTCTTTGTGAGCTGAATAAACATTTCTTCAAAATAGTCGTAAGGTGGTTCCTAAGGCTGTATTCATCCTCTGTCTGCCACAGAATAAAGTATTGTAAACGACACTGCTACCATCATATTTCCTGAAAATCCACCTTTTTCACTGCAGAAATATTCTGAGCAGTAAGTACTTGTTTTTGTTCTTTTGTGTGTATGTGTAAGAGTGAGAAACATCAGACTGATAATCATTAATGCACCTGAAAACAAAAACCATTAACATCTGTCGCTGTTCCTCATTGTGCCTCTTAATTAGAGCCGATAATCAGCAGATTTAAGTTAATTTGCATTTGAGTGATAAACAAGACTAAGATAAATATACGCTAATGTAAATTAGATACTAAGGTATTGAAAATCAATATATACTTAGGGCTTTAATGTACATGTACATATATGCACACGCATGTGCTGAGCTCCCATATTTCAATGTGTGGAATAGCGTGTACACTTAAACATCTGCATCATTTTTGGTTAATTACTAGCTGAAACCACATATATTTGACAACAAGGTACTTGATAATCTAGGTAATTTCTGTACAGAACATCTTTAACAGGATACTCATAATTTCCTCATAAAAGCTGCTCGCTTCATCTTGCACAGTATTTTTTAGAGCATTAGGACTTGACTTTATCCTTTGAAACATTTCTTTCTTTCTTTGTTTGACTTGTGTGGATGGTCGTCTTTTTATACTTTACATGACAAACTTTCTCTGGACATTCACTTCACAAATAGAGAGTGTTTTCCTTTCAAACCATCTGTCTCAGTTCAGATTTAATTGCACCCTCGATGTTTTGAAGCCATTTTGGCACTTTGATGGATTTTGTTTCTGACATTGATTGTGACTGCTGTGGTCACCATTGTAACATACTGTGCATCAGTCAAATGACAGGAATTTTTGCTTTACAAGCATGTTGACATTTGATTGGTCCAATCGAATCAATAGCCAGGTTTACATGGACAAATATTTCATCTATCCAATTGAAACCAGTCTGATCAAAGATTCCAGCTTACATGTTAACGTGGATGTTAAAGGGATATGGAGTAAATTGTGGCCACTAGGGGGCCTAAACCTGTAACTTCCCACAGGCCACATGACACTAATGCAAAATTAAACAGTCTTTCTCTTTCTGGCTCCTCAGACTCCATTTTCTCCCTTTTTTTTTTTTGACAAACTTTCAAGGAAAAAGTAGCATAGCTGAAGAGCAAAGCAATGGAGGTCACATGATCCCATGAGCGACGGATCCACTCATACAAAGTTAGATTGTCTGGTTTCTGAAAAGGGAAGCCCCCTCAAAGCACCAGCATGTGTCAAACACTCTACTGACCCAAGGAATCATCCATTAATACTCACATTGGGCTGATATTTGGGTCAAAAGTTTAATTTTAGGGGAAATTTCAGGTTTATGACTCCTAGTGGCCAAACGTTACACAGTATTCCTTTAAAGTGATCTATCAGTTGAATATTCATGAAGGACAGATTTAAATCTGTAGCACATTTCATGTACAGGACAATTCAAGATGCTTTATATAAACCAGTGAAAGTGGCTCAAGTGGAAGGGCAGGTCATCCAGTAATCAGTTGGCGGTTAAATTCCCGCTACCACTAATGTTAACTGTCAATGACTGTGTTTACATGCAGTCAATAACCCTTTTCTTAACCGGAATATGAGCAATAAATATGAGCATGTTAACAAAGGCAGAAACCCGAATATTACCCCTGTGTTAGTCCTTTTCTAACCCAAATTTTTGGTCATGTGAACATGTGTCAGAATAGCTCCACTGAAAGGAATATTAAATTGTGTTCTGCGCATGCTCAATCTGCGAGGACTCTGATCTTTTAAATGGTAAACATTTACAATCACAACCACGTCCCAGAAAACTTTCATATGAACATAGGCTATTTTGTTATCAATTGGCTAGTATATATGAATATATAAATGTATGACAATCAGATTACTTAAACTGATTGTCAGTGAAGCACCTTGAGATGACTTTGTTGTGAATTGGCGCTATACAAATAAAGTTGAATTGAATTGAATTGAATTGAATTGGGAAGCGCTCATCTCCACCAGGCACTTAAAAAAAATTTCCCCATTCATTCCAACCCATTCCCACCAGTTTGGACTGGGCACATTCTTCCGAAGTGCCCTTTGTGTTGAACTTTGTCTCCTATATTTGGTTCACTTGAAGCGAACCAAGAGCTACAGCGGATCAGATAGTTGTTTCTTGGTCAGAGTATGAAGCTTAGTCTTTGAAAGAACTTGTTGCCTGCAGACAGCCCTAAAACACTTCTGATGAACTGGACAATCAGCCATGGGCCTAAATGTCGCCTGTCAGTCAGTAGCCTCAGTGACAGCAAAGGCTTATGGCCTGGTTTCAAAAGCTGGTGAATATCCTGGGTGCAGGGGAGCGGAGGCTCATAAAGACGCATGGCCGATGTCCTGGCCTCCACATGTTGGTGCATTGTAGCGATGCCTGAATCATCACGGTGTGTCGGCGAAACATGTGGACGAGGGCGGGCTATCTCGTTAAAGAGCCAATTATTTGATTCATAGCTGTGGAGCTCATGGAGACAGGTTCGGGGTTGAGAGGTTTGTCAAGTGATATCTGTGTGATGAGTGGAAAACTACTCCAGTCCCACAACACGAACACACACACGCCATCTCTGTCCTCTGGCGCACACACGTATACAACTGCTCTCTCATGCCTTGCTTTTCAGTGACACACAAAAGCCTTTTTCTCTCCACCTGAGGACAATAGCTGTGCAGTGAGGTGAGACCACAAGAGTAAAAGCATTTATCCTAGCAGAGCAGTGCTGATGACCCTCCCTGCTGGCTCCTCTCTTGCTCTCTTTCTCCCTCCGGGCCGACACAGGACGCTTTTGTGTCGGCTGGATGGAGTTTGGGGTGGTTGGTGGGGGTGCAGGGCTAGCGGCAGGCGGACCGCTGTCACACCACACACAGCTTTTTCAGGACACAGGCTGTACTTTTGACATGTGTCTACTGACATTACCCGTGATGCTGCCCCTCCTCCTCCGCCCCGCTGGCTCGGGTTGTCTCCTTGCCTCACAGGGGTAATGGTGTGTGAGACAGGTCGGGAGAGGGAGAGGGAATATGTTGCGACTGTGTTTGTGTGTGTGTGTGTGTGTGAGACAGAGGAAACTCGGGCTGAGAGAAAGGGCAGGCGAAGAGAGAAAGATCTTCTGCAATTCCAGAAATGTTCAGTCTGTCTTTTGTCTTAAGGCAAATTGTCTTACAACCGAGCTAACTATAGAACGTGTTAATGCTTACATGCGTGTTTACTCATGCACTTCAGGGCCTGATACGTCTACAATAACAGTTTGACTATGTCTGAACTGTTTGTTGAGGATTACGTTCTCCCACATCACTACAACATTTTTGATATCTGAAAATAATTTTAAATGAAAATGACAGCCACTGTTCCTCGCTAGAGGAACTACTTAGTATTGCAGTGACTCATACGTGCCGTGTATAACTGGACTACAAGTTCCCTGTATTAATGTCTTCTTCCACTCACACTGGAAGAGATGATATATAGATATATTTATTAGGCATGCAACAATACCACTTTCTTCCAAACCGATACGATTCCAATACTTGAATCTGAGAACTTGAAAATACCAAGTACCAATACTAATACTTCTACAACACTAAAAAAGGCAATGAATTGCAAGACAGGTTTTATTTTCTTCTCTGCTTTTTACAACAAACGATGGTGAAATAAACAAAAAATAAAATGTAAATAAAAATGAAAACGCAGCTAAAATTATAAGTGAAAATAAACACTGCGCAATGAATTGGGATCGGCTCTTGTTTTTGATAGACTTTAACAAATACAAGTACTTTAAAGATACTGGTATTGGTATCAGTGCAACCCTAATTTTTATATATTTTTTAAAAATCAGGCTGCAGTGCTGTTCATGTGATATCCGTGCTGGACATGGTCAATACAAGCATGACCTACAGGTTTAGGTGTACTTGCTTGTATTTTATCATGAGACTTTTGAAGACTTGAGTACTTCGGGGAAAACAAAGTGGTGATCAAACAAATATAGCTATTGTTGTGCATTGAAGGTGAGAAATATCTTCCAAGTATTTTAGGAAAAATTTAGATGTTCACTAGCACTAAGAAACAAATGAATGACTTTGCTTTTTTAGTGTTAAGATATGTTCCTTTTAAATTCAACTGCATTTTCGATTATTAATAATAAAACTGAATATCAGCTCTGACTAATGAATGAAACAGAATTAATTGCAAACAGAAGACAACACTGCTATAGTCAGGTTACCTGGATGTTTCTTGGACATATGTTTGGGTTTGCACACTTACCAAAGTCTTCCTTTGTTTGGCTTAGAATTATATTTTATTCTTCCTCAGATACTCATCTTCACTTTACATTAGTTTTTCCCACGGCTGGTTAGATGGAGCCAACTTCATTGTGTTTACATATATTAACACACTGCATTTTACTGGCAGTAATGATAACAGTGGTTTCGACGTTTCCCTCCTCCAACACAGCAGAGAAACATTGAAAAACCTGCGGAGTTGGTGATCCCAGGTGTAGATCTTCAGAAATTATCCTAAAAAAAGATTTACTCTTTGAATTAGAGAAGTCAGTTCAGTTCCACAATATCTGATGCTCAATGCTGCTAGACGATTTTCTAAATGGTTAAAGATGAAAGCATGAAAAAACATGGACACCTCTAATCTCTCCATGTGTGGATGGATGAAAGCAGTCTAGGACCCTTCTTGGCAAGTCCTGCTTTGTGCCTGGCCATGTAAGTATGCATTTGGGTGTTTTTATTGTGTTTTTGCTACATGTGTTCGGTGTAAACAAATCTACCAGCGTGGTCTTCTTCCCCACTGATTTGAGCTGTTGTGGGCTGGAGTCTCTCTGCTCTGCTGCCTCTCTGACATCCACACTGAATGAGCAGTTTCCCTTCTCACCTCTTGATTTGCACAAAGCCCATAGAAATCCCAGGAACTAGCTTGCACTCATTTGCCTGTCACATTAACGCAGCACCTCGCTTCCCTCTGGCCCTTTAACCACAGTGACCCATGCAAACAAATGATCTGTTGGTAGAGCACAAAGCCCTTCTCATCATCTGCGAGCCTCCTGGCCTCATTTCACCTCTCCTCTAACCTCTCCTGACCTTCCCTTCCTCTTCTTCTTCATTTGTGTTCCTGTAATGGTTCCTTACTTGAGAGCTTAAATGAAGCATTTCAGGTTTTAGGAGGAGGAACTTCTTTTAAAACGTAGATCTACTACAGCGCATCATCTAGCAAATCTCATTAAGTGAGGGTTTGTGGATTTAGTTTTGGAATCATAGTAAGACATATAGAGCAGAGAGTGAAACATTTATACATGACTATACTTTGTTTTTTGTTTGTTTTACCTTTTTTTGTTTAGTTAAAATTTTATTTAACAATAGAAAACCATGACTTTAACTAATCTTTCAACTTGTTAAAGATTTTATAATTTAAATCCGAACAATGGATAAATTAAGTACCAAAGTTACCGCAGAGTTTATCGTGTTGTTACATGCAGGCACTTTACCCTCCTGTTTCTCTGTTGGTCCTTGCCCTCATTGGATGATTAGGAGGTGGTTTGGCTCTGACTAGCCATTGGTTTCTCCCCCATTGCCTGAATGAGCTGCACCTGGGAGCCTTGCTGCTCTCTCCACTTCCACACTCACTCTCTGGCTTCTGGTTGACCATTGGTGACTGGATCTGGATGCTGCAAGGTCAGGTATGTGGTGGGAGGTAGTGATGGCAAAATGAAGCTTTTATGAAGCATTGAAGCTTGTATTAAAAAAGATTCATTACTCAAAGCTTTTTAACACAGTCTTGTTGGATGAAATTTGTTGGCCAGAAGCTTAATTTGCTTTAGTATGATTTCCCAATCTATTGAGCATCTATTAAGTATC
>JAVQJG010110355.1:0-13085 GCA_036024015.1 Craterocephalus amniculus | reverse complement strand
AGTTTCAAACCCCTCCTCAGCCAGAATCAGACGCCCCCTCTGGCTCCTGACCAACTTGGGATTTGAACCCGCGGCCTTCTCACTGTGAGGCCGCAGTGCTAACCACTACACCACCGTGCAGCCTCAATATGAAGAGAACCAGCAAAATTGTCAATTTTTTTTCCAAAGTCTCATTAACTTAAAACATTAATTTTTGTATTCCAGTTTCTCACACTTCAAAATATATTTATATTCTCTAGATGCTTGTTTTCTAACTAATGTTTTTCTTGTAATGGTGTTAGTTGTGTGACTGAAACTGATTCTCCACATGTGGAGAGCATGAGGTTTTTTTTAACAACCCCTTAAAAACATTTTGGAAAGTAATTTTGTTTCTTGGAGAATAGATTTTACTTTTTGGACACATTGTCATCTGAGTTTCTAAGTTTCTACTTTTTTTTACTATATTTATACACTGTATATAACCAAAGAACCCAACATAGATCTTGTTTATAACCTGAAAGGACAGTGGAACAACTCAACAAGCTTATTTATTTATATGTATTTTGTTTAATTTACTTTTGTATTACTTGACAACCAACAGTGTTTTATATCTAAGACCATTACCAACATTATAACCTGCAATCAATATACTTTTATAAAGGAACTATTGAGTTTGTTGTCTATTTAGAGTTTTGCTCGTCAAAAAGAAATTACATTCTCAAAAGAAGTCTTACAGTTCAGCACAACACTAGCTCACTTGAAAAAGCTAATTTCTCTCCCAAAACTGTTCCTTCCTGCATCAGAACTGAGTTCCTTTCCCATGTAAATCATCAGTCCCACCTAAAAGGAAAAACCCTTCTCAGTTACTTTGGCTCATTTCTTGGAACAGATTGAACGTTCTCATCAAGTAACCTGCACAACTCCCTGGTTCACTAGCAGAAGCTCTTATCTCTCCCAAAACTGTTTGTTCTAGTCTCAAAATGAAATTATTTTGTCTTATAAACGGTCAATGCCCCCATGATACATCGTCACCTTGGCATTGCAAAAGCACTGCAAGTCGAAATGTTTAGATGTTTTGTCACAATAGCAGGGAACCACTGAAATGTCCCTCATGTCCATCTTTCAGTGTTAGCCCAGTCCTTCATCGTCAGTAGTTACTGAACTCACTTTTTTTTCTGGCAAACAGAAAAACATTTGTGTATAAAACTGAAGAAAACAAGATTTTACAGGAAGAAATTACTGTAAAAATTAATTTTGACAATTGAACAAATTGTTGTTCATGTGTTGAATTATACAATGAAATGATGCTGACATGTTTGCCTGAGAATCAACAATCAGTTTAGATCAATAAGATCAATGCATTTGGGAATTGTACAGTCCCGAGCACCAAAAATTCTAAAACTTTTCGATTTTAAAGGGGGGGGTAGCCAAAATCTGGTGAGTTTTGGGGCATGTTAAAGTCCCCAAAAATGCAATTCTTTTGACGGAGAAAAATAAGAATAAGAATAATAAACATTTGCATTACAATAGGCCTTCGCACCGCCTTCGGTGCTCGGGCCTAATAAAATCATTTAAACACAAAATCATTAAAAAGATTAAAAGCGACAAAAGTTAAAAGATACCGTCCAGAAATAAAAGAATGATCTAAGCCTGAAGACTCCCTTTTGAAATATCTATTTGTCAAAGAGCCAAACCAATTGAGGAGATCATCTTTTTATGGAAGCTTAAGATTATTTTGTTTACTTTTTTATAGGATCACCCCTTTAAAAAAAACTTAAGATATAATCGCATAAGTTTCTGACTCACTCACAGACACCTATTATACAGATTTCTGGAGCTGTCAAAACACAAGGCAACATCAGGGAGGCAGAGACCGGGTGCATGATGGACGCTGAATTGGTCAAATTTGTTCACATCAGTTATGCAACTTGAAATCATTTCATGGAGTTTCAGAGCCTCACCCCTGCCCCATAGCCACATACTGCGTGTAAATTCATTTATTGAGTTAATGAAGACAAAAATGCATTTGTAAACATTTAATGTACTTCCCTGAGTTCACCACAAGAGGGCGAGATTTTATATTAAAAGGAGATGCAGGGGACGAAGACTGCAGTTAAGATCTGATTAGAGCAATTTTTTGCGAGGAAAAAAGTTATATAGTTCATATTACATAATGTTTTTAATCATTATGAACTATTTTTTTATTGAAACATCATCGAGAGGCTGGATGTAACAAGAGATCTACTTTATTAACCCCTCAGCGGTAAATTATAACATTATTATGATGAGGCTATTCATCCTGAAATATTAACATGAAATTGATATTTTTAAATGAGGTTAGTTTGTTTCATTAAAGAAAATATTACAACGTTGAATATTGTTGCCATATTGATGAAGTCACTGATTACTCAAGTAATTATTAAATTTCTGTGATTTAAGACATTCTAGAGAAGAAGCTGCTTGACTCCTGCTTGTGTTTCAGGATGGACGACTAAACAAACTCGAGTACGCCCTGCTCAAGTGTTCTTGAGCAAAACACAGAGTCCCTGCGGGGCTGCTGATCTGTGAATGACCTCCCTGTGGAGTTGATGGAGGTGTTTTTCACCTCAAGGCATCTACTGTTTGCAGTACAGTGTGTGTAGTTTGTGGGACATTGTTTTGTAACATAAAGTCATAAGTAGATGTTAAGCTCTCAGCATGCCGGTCCACTTTGGCCTCTGCTTTAGTGGTAGCTTGACTTTATGATAAATGCTGCAGTTTTTTTCTTTTTTAATATTATTTGTGGTCTGCTGAGTCCCCTGTCAGCTAAAAAGAACCCTGGTACACTTTTTTTTACACTTAAAAAATGGCACCATCAAGCTTAAGCATTTTAGACATCAAGTGCCCATCAGGAAGTAAATCTTTAAAATCTCTGATGATTTGAATATGATTTTGTACTTAAAAAAAAAAAAGATTACTAAATGATGAAGAATAATAAAGAGGAAAATATATTTTTTGATTGAGTTCATTACCACTGAAAACTTTAGGTCATCTCCGTCAGATGTGTGGATGTGGTTTGATCATATTTGACCGGCAACAACCTGACAATGGTCATCACACTGATTTAAGCATCAGTAAACTCTAATCCTTGGACAACTAATTTATGTTCTATTTCAACAGAAATGAAATGCCACAAATGTTTTCTTTTTCACATCTGAAGCAACAAATAAAGTATTTACTCTTGTGTGGGGGCCACAGAATGTCATCTTTCATTGATTAATCAGTGAGTTATGTCATATGTGTCTTTTGTAAATGAGTTCCCAGTGTAGATTGATACATTCTGTTGGATATTAGGAAAAAAGGACTGTGAACCTGTCTGGAGTATATCTTCTTTCCCAAATGAAATCTGGGGTAGGTGTCTTGACTTTGAACTGGGTAAATCAAGTAAAAAAACAGAGTGATAAAATTGTTAGATAAAAGAATGATATACCAAGTCTCAAGACTCCCTTTTAAAAATATCTCTTTATCAAATGTAATCTCTGCGGTTAATCTCTGATATGAGGAAATAAGGGTGAAAGGACAACAGATTTTTCTTGCAGACATTAGCTGGACAAATTTAGACATGCAAACGGCAGATAACAAAAACTCACTGGATACATTTCTATATTTGGGTTCATTGTTGCAATCTGATTAAAGAGAAAACACCACCTGCTGCTAAAGACAGTGCAGTAATACAGATAACTAGTCATCATGCCCAGTGCTGGTTACTTCTGCTGTTTTCACAGTTAGATCCTGTCGATTACTGATTTGCACTCCTCCCCCCTCCCCCCACCCCTCTTAAAATCTTTCATCTGTGACATGTTGGTATCAGTTCCCTCTATAACAAAGCCTCCAAAGCCAAAGGATGTAATCTTTCTAGATTTCCATGCTCATGTTGCAGGAGATCTGGAAAAAGCTGACAAACCTCAGACTTGAAGTTCTTTAAAATCAATTTCATGTGTTTTTTCCCCCTTTTTTTATGTCTCTGTGTGTCATTCTAAACATCTGCAACAGCTTTGCAAAGTAGACATAACTGAGGCTGTGAGAAACATCAATGAAGCTACAAGTTTCTTATGGGTCAATCAAGAAGTTCACCGAAGTTTCATCAGCACTTAAAACTGCTGTTCACAAGCAGCCTGATGATTTCCACAGAGTAACCATGTGTAGATGGTTTGTTTTCTTTATCTGCAGCTGTCTTATGAGGAGGTCATGACTGGTCGTAGAGCTGAAACAGTTTATAGATTGAATAATTTGTTATCAGCAACAATATGATAAGTGTTGAATTGTCCTTTGTGCTGATCAAGATTCACTGCTTCATTAGGGAAGCAAGACCTACTTTGCTGAGAAAAAAATAAAACCTGTCAGATCATAGAAAATTGGATAGATTTTTCTTTTCTCTAAAAGTTGTTTGGCAAGAAACTTATGCAAAAACATTTGAAAAGATGGAAGATTTTAATTATCATTTTTAGGTGTATTTTTTGCTCACATGGTTTATTATTGCATATTCCTAAATACATTTATGTTTAATTATGAACAATCCACAAAATATTGTGGCCTCAAAGCATATGATGTCTTTCTGACCTAATGAAAAACTAGAAGCAGCAAAACAAAAACTAAAAAACATTTTTTGCTGGTTTGGAAATCATTGTGTTCATTTTACATTCATTATTGTGTATTTATGAGCTCTCATGTTAGGAGCTTTTATATCACCGGGCCAAAATTTACTGGTTCAAAACACGCAATATATATTTGATCTGATTTTTTTTTTTTTACGGGAGTTCATGCTTTACAGACATGATTTGACTTTCAACTGCTGGTATTTCCAGAAGGCAAGGCAAATTTATTTAGAGCACATTTCACAAACAGAAGATTCAAGGTGCTTTAGATAAAAAACAAGTTGCATTACAGTGGCCTGTAGAAGAGCAAGTACTTTAAAAACAAACTTTTAAATGAAATAAAAAAAACAGAAGATGTTTCTGTAGAAGTTCCTAAAACAGCTGTCAACTCATCAGTCTTACTCAGGGTCACACAAGTTACCGAACATAAAGGCAGGTTCCCAGGATTCTTTTAAAAAATAATAAATTATTTAACTTAAAATATCCAGCCCCTAAAAATTAAAAAATATAACAACAACAACAACTCACTCTCACTCTATCTCTCTCTCCCGGTTATTCAAATGAGCCGTGACGTAGGCGGAAGCCAGTCACTACGCATCTTCTTCCGACAGATTCTTTTAAAGGCGTATTTAAAGCCCTGGCTTCAGTTATAGGACAGCCTATGCAACGAGTGCTGCTGCAGAGCCGCGCGACCGTCCGACCTCTCAGCGGACACAAACACGGAGCCAGCGGCTGACACGACCCGGCGAGGTGAGCCCGGTGGAGGGGTAAAACGGCGGAGACGACGAGGGGACGGATTTTACACATTTTGCCGCCGCTGGTTGGCTCCGGCAGGCGGAATACACAGCATCTCAGGTTGCTGTTGCAGAGAGGAGGAGGAAGAGGAGGGGAGGCTTTTACAGTAGTTTCTCTAGGCCTGTGTCAAAAACAAAAAGAGGAGAGAACCTGAGGGGTCAGATAGCTGGGGTTGCATGCTTAAGCTGTGTTAATGGTGCTGTGTGTATAATGAGATATCATGATATTTCAAAGTGAAGTTGTTCAGGATGATTATGTGACAGGAGGGCCTCACGGTTATTTTGGAGTTTGCACATTGAAGGCAGTTGTTTTGGAGAAATCTTTATGCATCTCTATCTGCTGCCTTTGTAGAGCCAAAGAGACTATAAAAACGCCCAAACTGTTCTTAGAAAATATCATAAATGCCCTACTATTTAACTACTATTTATAACACCTGATTGAAGTTTATAATGTAACTAATTAAATGTCCTCTGAAGACAATATTTATATAAGAAACTCAAGTTTTAGCCTTTTCTTCTCATTTTTTTTTTTTTTACCACAAAAGGCATCTTAGATTTGGGATATGTGTCTAAGATATCAGGTGTGGCTCATTGTTTATTTTAAAAATGACTCCTATTAGTATAATAGGTATTTTGGCCCACAGTGGTAGTCATTTCTTTGTTTCAGCAGAGCTCCACCACCTTTTTAAATGCTCACTAGTCTTGTTTAGCAAAGATGAGAGTCCTGTTTTTCCAGCATTTCTTCATCTGATGAGACGGACTCATTTGGGGTTTTAACCTAGATAGATCTGAGAGGCTTCGAATGCATGACTACTTGCATATTTCAATATTCAAGAGGAGGAAAAGAAGCATTAATATCCGCATTGCAGCCAGAAGTGGTTTCTATGTCCTCCAGTCTGTTGGGATCTGCTGATTTATTTAGGTGTACTTGCTGTTCTGTTGGGTACTGTATTGATTTAATGTACAGTGTAAGCTAATGTGTGTGTTTGTGCGTACAATGTGCTGATTTGTTTTTGTTCTTTTTCCTTTTCCTGTGTCTGTTCTCAGGTACGACTGCAGGGCTTAACATTGCAGCCTGGACCACACGGCAACGTCTCAGAGACATTTATGAAGCTTTCAAGGCCTTTTGGTGAGTCAGCTGGACACTGATAAAAAACAGCAACCATTTCTTTTATTTATTGTTTCTCTGTGTGTGTGTGTTATTTTACTGTATGGTATTGTAAATCTGCACAGAAACATAAAATATCCCCAAAGAAAGAGCTAAATGACCAACAGATGTTTTGCATCCAAGTCTGACTGACTTCTCTTCTGTTCGAAACCACAAGCAGGACAAACAGAACAATACTGAATAGAAGTAAAAACCTGTCTTGTATTTGGCTCGGATGGATCTGACATATCTGAACGAATGCAAAGTCGTGCACACTTTAACTCTTAAAATTGGTCAGGGTCTTTGTTTTGTCGTGATGCCGTTTAGGTTTCATTTCGCAAGCAGGGCGCCGGCTTATGGCTGAAGTGAAAGCAGTCGACTTCCTCTTGACGAGGTCTTAGCTGACTATCAGCCGCTGCTGCTGCGTCAGCGTCAGGTTATTACAGATACATACAGAAGCAAATGTTGCCAGATGCAAATTGTCACGAGATAGTTGCGAGGAACACAATCCCAAGGACACAAACTTATAATGTAGCTAGCCACACAGCTATATTAGTTTTACTGCAGAAGTACATAGGATTGTATTTCCATGAACAAATTCTAGACTGTGTCTTAGTTTACTGTCTTTCACCTCAGGTTATAATGACAATACATTATGAAGGCATTAAATATCATTACTGCAATACCCAGCAGTCAGACGAACACGCAACTTAGATTAAAAAAACTAAACAAAATTGATCCCAGGTGGTTGGATACGCCACGCTTGTGTGACTCCTGTGCTGTTTCCACGTCACGTGAAGGAGCTTGAAGTCTTGGTGAGAGCTGACTCAGAGGGATGGTCATCATTATACCTTCAGAGTGCAACAATTAACCCTAAATGACAATCTGAAATCTTAAAGACAAAACTTGTTATTTCTGCAAGACAGAATTTTCAGAAGTTGCAACAAGTTGTTAATGTTGAACTCAGCCTTCTGTTAAAGGAACTAGTGGGATATTTGGGAAGTTCCTGCACTCGTTTTTCTTCCTGTGATCAACTACAGAAAATCACAGCAGTGTCTTTGTGTTAACTAAGTAGAAAACCCAGTTAGCTTTGTGGAATGACTTAAAACAGCCGGAGAACGGTTAGCGTATTTTACTGTGAGGGTACTAAGTCCAGAAGCAGCAGTAAAGGTTAAAATGGACTTTCCAGGTGTCCTTAGGACAGTTTAACATGTTTGTTTCTGGGTTTTTGTGTAATGCAACTCGCTGGTACTCTGACAAAATATTTAGAATTTATTGTAAAATGAAAATTTCTACAAAGTCAAATGAATTAAGAATCAGACATAGCCCACTGCTTTTGCTCCTGATCCCACCATACCGCATTTTGAGTCTCTCTCTCCATGCTTTTCTCCATCATTCACACCCACAAACAGCAGACCTTGCATTGTGTTTTGAGCCTTGATCCTGTGGGTAGATAACCTATTCTGTTATTGTGTGTTGATGTGTTTTTTTTGTTTTGTTTTTTGCGCACAAACCCAAAGGGTCAAGGGCAAGAAAAGAGTGAGCCGGTGTGTTTTCCCACCGATGATCAAAGTGAAAGGCGATGTGATTATGTGCTTGTGTTTTTCATCTCACAACAGTGCAATCAGTAGCCTCCTTACCTCCACTAGATCTTACACGCACAAACACACACGCTTGCTGCAGCTGTAAATTCTGCCATGTTGTTTCATTAAGGTTTTTAAAAAAATATATTTTATGTTCAGACATCAAAAATCAGAGAAGTGATGATCATGGTTGTCTTGAAAAAGGAGAAAATTGATGCCATGGTTTGATTTGCTCGCGAGTGTGGGAGGGTGTGTTTCTTTACCTTGCCAGAAGTGTGTAGAGACTATCAGCAGTGGGGCATGTGTGTTTGGTTTCGTATTGATGGAGAACTGATATCAAAGTCAGTATATAGCAGCACGGTATTTGACCCCGGCTCCGAGTTAGAGGACGCACACTGATACAGTCTGTTGCCGCAGAGAAGATAAATAAAACACCTTATACAAACTTTCTTTTTCTTTATGTTGAGGCTCAACCTCTATATCTTGTCAGTCATTGATCCACAGTTTCCAGTAATTCTTTTTCTTCATCATTGCTTCTTGTCCACAAACATTTATTTAGCCTCTTAAAGCTTTTTTTAAAAAACTGTATTCGTTTCAGGTGTTCTAACACAAAATCAATAACAATCAAAATACAGCACACAAAATACAGTAGTTGCGCTGATCTCATCAAGACTGTTCAGGAGTTGAGATTTAAAAATCGAAAGTTCATCAAGTGCCATCAAATCAATGGCACTCTATTTAGTAGCTAGTCGGGGGCTTTGATCATATCACTAAGATCTTCCTCAGCAGATGGAGTTTTTGTTTATGTTAAGTACTGCAAAATTCAATTTGAAGCTCTTTTTAAAGCCAGCATGAGGGGAAAGTCCCGGAGGTGTGAGCCTGGTCTGCAGCAATGCACGGCCTTGACTCTTATAGGCCTAGTTTACACAACAACGCAGAGAGAGAGCTAGATGCAATGTTTGTGTTGCGATCTGGCCTCTTGTGCACACGACTACGCTGTATCAAAGGGCAACCCCGCAAAGTTTTGAGAACGGGGCTCAGAGTGGAATTTTCTGGCAACGCAGTGTGCCGCGGAGCCGTGTAAACCCAAGGTGGAGGCTACTGAATAGGACAACATCACTGCTGATGCTCACTCTGAAACATGTGATAGTCAACAATGGCGGATCTCCGTTTTCTCTCTGTTTTAATGTCTTCTTTTTTAAAAATATTTTATTGTAAAGCACTGTATTTTATAAATGTTACCTACAGGTACCTTTGTTTTTTTGTTTTTTTTTGGGAGGGGGGGCGGTGATTACAAATGGTGGCAGATTGTTGTTGGCAAGAAGGGTTGCCGTTGGGCGGACGGTGCATCCTGCCACATAATGGTTTGGAAAACAACGATATGAAAACTGGAAAACACTTGTGTCGTACATGTATTGTACATCCATTCTTTCTTGGTCCTTTCTTTCTCCTGGAAATTTTCAGTTCAAATAACTTCAGTTTAGGAAAAAAAGTTTTTAAGTCACTTTGTTGTATATTAATAATTGTAGTCAGAGCAACACTATAAGTTGGCTATTAAATTTGCCTACTTTGCTTTTCTTTTGTTTTCTTTTTGAAAGACTGAACTTGTGTTAAGAAATGTGCCCATAATCATGTGGGAGGAATGCCATTATCCTCCTAAGTGCAAAAGCAGCTAAATCAGCAAAGTGAGAAGCAGTGTGACTTTTCAAAAAGTGTAAGCAGCAAGTTGGAAGGGATCTCAGTCATCATCCTGATCTTTTGCTGACCATCTGTGATTGTTTCATACAAGAAGTTATGGTCAAGGTTTTTATTTATCCCATGTAGGAAAAGGAGATCGGTCAAGTTTAGCCTGTCCATGCTTTTGTTTGGGGTCAGCTGCTCAAATGTCAACTCTAATGAAGCATGTGCATTACAAATCCATTTTAATTGTCTCGCTTCAAAATATTTCAAAGTCATAGTGTTGGTGTGTGTATGTGTGTGTGTAATTGTGTTTCGTTTATTTTCAATCACATTCCCGTCTTTACTGACTGATCCTGAGCATCAAATGGTCCGAGTATGAAACGAGGCCCCACCTTCTAATTAAATTACCAGAAAGTTGACGGCGAGCCAGACACGGCTGGCAGAAAGTTAGTGTTTTTGTGGCGCATCTTGGGTCTCTGTCGTGTTTTGAGTCAAATGGACGCACCCTCTTCTCACACCCTTATCTCTGTAGTTTGCCATGTCACAGTTACAGCTTACCTTAAACTGTCTGAGTATGGTTTGTGAGATATGGAATATTTGTCTCAGCATGTGCCGAACAACTGTTTGCTGCAGTATATTGATTTAATTTTCTATATCTTGTACTTGACAAGGTGGGATTGTCGCTTTCTAACTCTACACCTTTAACTTTGATGTCAGTTTTCTGACACTAAAAATGACTTTAAGTAGGTTCAGTAATGTAAATAAAATTCTCATAGAAGAATGAGGTGTGTGTGGTTTAATATTATCTGTGAGAGATCCAATTTTCTGGATTTTGTTTTTATGCTTTTACCAGTAAGATATGAGGATATTAATGTTCCCCAAAGTCTAATATACTTTTAAAACCATTTTTCTATGTCAAAAAGCTAACTGAGCACATATCCATTTATTTCTACCGACTGTGCCGTCTGAATGGGTCGCCACATATAGCTGAAGTCCAATGTCTTAATCAGAGAAGAGAAGATAACTGGCCGTGTGCCGGTAATGTCATTAACACCGTTAGCTATACTGCACTCAAAGTAATCGAGATACACTTGCTCAGCTTTTATGCTGGAGTTTCTTGCAACAGATAAAGAATGAGAGGAATTAATAACCTTTCAAAGTGTTTTGAAAACATAAAGATAAGTGCATGTTGCTTTCAGAGACAACAGTAATTTCTTCATCAAATGGTTAAGTCAGGCCTCGGTGGTTGTGGTGTTTCACAGCCTTTTTATGGGAATCCAAGTTATTTTTCAGGGTTGTCTGGTAAGTGGAGGCGTGACTGTGACTCACCACAGCCTGCATGCTGCTAGATTGATTGTAACGCCATGTTTTTCATGCTTCAGCTGAAATACAACAAGAACAATGTTGCAGATTCTTAAATTCTCGATTGCTACTAATCATATCAACTTTGTCCTCTATTGTTGTGACTTGCTGACATGACACATTTATAAATTGTCGTACATGAGCTTATGCGACACTTAGTAGTAGTTTTGTGAGGGCTTGTGTATGAGGGTATGCGGGTGGTGTTTAAAGAGTACATTTTGCATGATGAAGCGATTTACGTCTGCTTTTACATGCACTTTGTTTTTTTCATCATTGTCACAAACATCAACAGAGTTGGGAAACATTTTTATGTAACTCAAAGTAGCCTTTATTTCTATTTAACTTTGTTAGCCATTACTTTTTACGCTAAAAAAAGTTTTACTTTCAAGGAGATGGATTACATTTCATCACACTAGAATGGCGTCTGCTGCCACATAGACTGTTGTGTTGCTGGTTTTCTCATTGGGTGTGTTGTTCTTTTGCGGTGTCTGAAGTTTTGGTCACATTTTTTGTGTGCAAGTCAAGTAAAATTTCATGTGCAAGCCATCAGTCTTGCCTGTCTGGCAGGAGAACGGCATGAAGATCAGGACCAAAACAGAAAAACACTTGACGAAAATTAAGTGGAAGCCGAAACAGTGGTACACCTAAAAGTTGGTAACATAAAAGATAAAAACAGATAGTATGGTTACCATAACACCACTCTATGGATTAGTTTAAATTACAATTTACATGTTTTGCACATGATTGTAATCTTTATGGTTGGAAATTTGTCAGTAGAAGAAATATAATTGAAGCACTTGGATGTTATTTAATTTGGTCTTTAACCATGTAAAGCATGTGTGTATAGAAGTGTAAATAGTCTGTGTGTGCAGTGGAATATTCCAGCATATGCATGGCAGGGGCAAAACACACCATCATCAGGTGTCATGTGATCACCAGCATGTCTCTGCATGCAGTTATCATTCTTTTGGCTCGGAGTCAAATGTGCTGTGTGAAACAATAATGTTAGTTACAGGATAAAAACAAGTGTCCAGATGTTCAGCTGGTTCCAGCGAGCCGCTGTGTATTTTCATCAAGTTTGATATAATCGAGAGGCAGCTTAAAAGTAATATTTTCGGTTACACATCAGTTAGCAACAAAACACTTCCATGCGATAGGCTGTTCCTAATCAGATCATTGGCTGGAGAGAAGAAATGTATAACCACAAAGGAGATGGAAACATGTCTGTGACGCCTGTTTGCATGTTCCTTTTTCTATGCTTCTGTTTTTTTTAAATGCTTACAGCTCCCATGTGGAAAAAGGCTTCAGGGAATAGGGGGAGGATACCCACATAGAAGCAGCCTGTCTTAAAAAGGGGGCAGGTCCCCCTGGGTCAGAAAGACAGGATGCAGGTGGGGGTTGCTGCAATGCAATGTTTGGTAAGTGGTACTGTAGTCTGATGGGGCACAGACAGGGTTTGAAGTGGCTATTTACACTGTATGTGTGTGTGTGTGTTTTCAATTTTATGGTGAGGGTGACACAGGAGGAGCGTGACTGCGAGGCAGAAGTAGGCCAAGGCTGCTGTCAGCAGCCTGTCAAAACCTCAATGTACCCCGCTTCAGACTTGCATGAGTGAATAAAACTTTTCCCACCTACTGTTTTTTTTTAAGGTCATTTCTAAGTATGTTAGGATGGAGGTTTCTGGGTCAGTATATTACATAAAATTTCTAATAAATTTATGAGATAGCAGACACCACGGTGACATCTGCAGTCTAGACAGATAAACAGACCTTGTGGATTAAAATAACTGTTTGTGTTTGGCCTCAGTGTCCACAAGCAGGCCTCTCAATCTGCTGCTGCTACAAGCTAATGATAATGTTTTACAAATAGTACACAAAATGCGGAAAAACTCTGGATACCTTCAGTT
>JAVQJG010110354.1:0-23471 GCA_036024015.1 Craterocephalus amniculus | reverse complement strand
TATATATATATATATATATATATATATGCTCTCAATGCAGCAATTTTGTCTTAATGAACATTTGAGGGCAGTCTGAAGGTTTGCTGTCTTGCCCTGCCCATTGGAAGATAACTGCCTACATTTGATGCATCGTCCTTTGGTTTTCTGCTGTATCTTCTGCACCTAATGGCAGAAAATATTCGCCATTTCAGGTCCAATGCACACAAACCGATTTGAACTTTGTAAACACACAGATAACTCCACTCATACTGAAATTTAAAGCCACTCTAATGAACTTTGGCGCCCCCTAACAAAGGCTGAATCACCATCCATCTTGCATCTCCCCTCTGAACTCTTGTCTTATATCCTGCTTTGACACTTTCTTCCTTTATTTTCCTCACTCTCCTCACGGATGTCCAGCCATGGTGCATGTCCAAAACACCCAGAGTGTTAACATTTAGCTGCTGGCATGCCATGCAGCGCCGTGTCGCAGAGAAACAGCTGCTATGTAACACCTAGGGTTGTGAAATGCGATTTCTCAGCAGAATGAATGCCAGCATGCCATCAAAAACAGTCAGAAGTGCAAATATTTAAGGGTGGAAACTTCTGTAGTTTAGCTTTTATAAAGGCACAAACCTGCAGTATGTACAATAAACAAAGGCCTGAATTTAGAAAGGTTCCAGCAATATCCAACAAAGACTTAGTCACACCATGTGGGCTAGATTTAAAATGTTAGGAGACTCCAACTAAAGTTTCAACTGCAGATTAAATAATAGCCATGTTTAATTCCATGCTGATATTCTTCTTTTCCTAGCATCAGTGTGTTCATTGCTGCTCCAAATGGACAAAGGGCAGTATTGCAGGCGCCAGGTTTAGACTCCCTTGCAGTGGTTGCTCGTAACATGTTTCAGTTTCTCTCCCTTAACAACAGGACACACATAAGGCGGGTCATATACTTATCGATATACTGTAGAAATTACTATAAAGTGAAAGCATGATGCTCCTTTTACAATCTATGTATTATCTAAGCAAGGATAGCTATGAAAATGTGCTACCGTCATCCTCCAAAGAACTGGTGTTTTTTATGAATGGAGCAGTAATCCGACACTGCTTGGGATTAAAACTGATGCTTTGCAGGATGGATTAAGACTCTTCTGACGACAAACCGTCTCATCCTCCACAATGTGTCTCTCCTATCTACTCTTTTTTGCAAAGCACAGACTTTCAAGTCTTAACACGAAACCTGTGTGTGTGTGTGTAAAAAGAGAGAGAGAGGCAGAGAGATTGAGTGGGGACTACTACAGGTATTATACTACCAAAGATTTACACTACAGCAATGCAAACTGAACATTCAGCTACCTTTCTCTGGATTTTATAGAAGAGTCCAACATGACATTCTGTGCAGCGCTTGTATCATGAACAGTGTGTGCTCTGCAGAGATCATAAACCTCCTTCAGGGAGTGCAACCATGTGGAATTCAGTATGATCTCTTGACAGGATCTACTATAGATTCTTCTGAATGCTTTAAGCAAGAAGTAACCTTTCTGAAGGACCAACATCATGTTCAAAAGAGGACTTTTAATCTTATAATTTGCACCAATAACCTCATGAATTTGGTAACATCAGCTGTAGCTGTTCCATCCAATTCCATTCCCTACAGAGTGCCTTATATAGGAGTCACGCCATTTTGTAGAGGTATCCGAATGTCCAGAGAAACTCAGAATCACCCACCAGTCCTGAAAAGTAGTGAGCATGATGGTCACTATACGCCACAGTGCATTGTGGGCAAACATGATGTCTTGTGACGCAAGAAGCACCATTCTCCTCATCCATCTTCTAATCTGCCGTCATTTTATTGTTTTTGTGATCATTAGTTCAATTTGTGTCAGTAAGCAGCTGCTAAAGGTTTAAAAGTGGTGCCATGGAAGATGCTGCATCAGGTGACGATGGTCTCAGACATCATAGGAGGTTAAAAATAAACTAAAGACCATCCATTTTTATCGAATAAATATGCAAGAAAGAAAGAATCAATACAATACCAGGATATTTTCACATCAGATTTTGGATCTGATTGTGATTGACATCCTAACAGGTGTCAGGGTTGCTGCAGTGACAGCTGGCAGTCACATGATCTGCAGCGAGGAGAAAGTGCACATCAAATGCACATCAGCTACAACACAATGAAAATGTATCAGATCTGCCCATCAGGGCTGTGTGATCCATAACAAATGGCTAAAATGCCTAAGCTTTTGCCTGGTTACAAATATTAGGATTTCCACAACGTTAAAATCATGATACACTAGAAAGCATCCTATGAAGATAAAGTGCTGCGCCACTGAATGTGCAGACGGTAGTTATCTCCTGAGTAACGTAGGAACTGCTGGGAATCAGCTTCGGATGTCACAGAAAACAACGCCTCGCAGAAACTACTGACATCTCTCCAGTGTCCTGCACAAACCCCACTTCGCCCTCCCAACATACCCGAGGCCTGTGCCAAAAAAACAAGAGCAGCAGCTTGTCAAGCATGACAGAAAATGAATGAGTATCATTACATAATCCTCCAAAAACAGTTTGTCTACTGTAAGCACAGAGGAACAGGGAGCCTCAGAGAGGAAGAGGAAGACATTAGACTGTTGTTTAGTTTCAGGAGACTTGGACAGGATGGTTATTATGCAAGCAGCACTTCTGTTTAAGCATTGGGTCCGACTCAAGGGTGGCTAATGTGAACACTTATTTCTATTAAAAAAAGCTGATGTATGTTTAACATTTGATAACATGAGAAGACTAACCCCTTTATTATGTCACATTAATAATAATAATAATAATACATTTTATTTAAGTGCCTTATCAGAATTCTTCACACAGCACAATCATTTCATGTGATAATGGATCAAACAACACAGGGTCTTTTTTGTTTCACGGTGGCCGTGACGTTTAATTAACATTCCTGCAGATCTGTGAAATTTCATTCACTGTTCCATGAAAAACATTGCATGTACTGGATTGAGATGAGAATGTTTAGCCAGCAGAAGCTGGAGCTGCTTAACGTCTCCTTTCACAATTCTACAACCTGCAAATAACGGTGCACAGATTTGATCGTGGGACACATGATGAGCAAAACTATTGCTGAAGTGCTGCAGGAAAAATCATTAAAGCAGGAATGAAAGATTGACGGCGGTTCATCTTTACATGAGGCTCTGATGTTTGTCTCTTCATATACTCTGTCATGCCAGAAAAGTCACATTGAATTTAAAACAGCGGTTGGGAACTTTGGCCCTCATCTTGCAACTTTTCCATACGTCCCTGCTTAAAGACACCTGATGCAAGTTAATGAGCCGCTGTGATTGGCTGTTGGACTCACTTAATTTAAAACAAGTGCTTTGGAGCAGGGATGCATGGAAAACCTGCAGCCTTCGAGGACCAGGACTCCCCAGCCCTGATTTAAAACTATCTATGAAATGTCCACATGACTAAAGGCAACCTGCTACTAAAACTTGAAATAAAAGGTCTTTCTCGATTGACTTATATGTGCATGTTTCAAAAGCAGAAAATCCCCTGCACCCTGAGTTTTGGCCCAGGAAGGGAGTGTAATTTTTAACATAAAACAAGCACAACTAAAGATTCACTAAATTTCCTCATTTGTTTCCCTGCTGCTATGACTTATAACATTTTTAAATAGCATATCATTTAACGCCGAAAAATCCTAGATGGCTGAAGCATCTGTCAGTTTTACCACATTTACAGTATCTTTCCTGCATGTTTTCCTCTGTATTCCTCCTGCAACTCACCTGGAAGACGTAAAACTCTGTAATTACAACCAGCAAGGCTGTGCCAAAGTTCATACTTTTTATCTCTTCATGCAGGTAGACGTATTGATCACCTGAGGCCCCCCTTTACCAGACACTGCACCAATTTAGAAATCACTCAGGGACAATAGATTTTAATTGCTACGATTTTATGGGAGATTTTTATCCATAAGATCAAACAAGCCCTGATCAATATTTAATAAACAATGCACAGATAAAAAAATGTGGCATTAAAAAATTTAGCAAAAATTAAAAACTGAACCAGTCGTAGTTTTTCTCTACTTACTTGTAAGTAAATCATCAGCATGTCAACCAAAAATAGCAAATACTGGCAACGTTAGTCAGTGATGCTCAGCGAAGCAACTTAAATCTATTTGTAAGAAAAGTGGTCAGAAGATGACCTTCTGTGAAACATCACCTCAGTGGTGATATTCAAGGTTTTACTTAAACATCTCAGAACATCTACTGAGTGTTCCTTTAGCTCAAAGCAGAAATTGGATTGGGCGGCAGAAGGAATAACCGGCATGAAACAAGCAAACATGTTAAAAACTAATGCTAATCTGTGACTGGTGCTAGCACTGCTGCTACATGTAGCACCAAGCCGCTCGTGTCTACAGTAAAAAGGATGTCATAGTGCTGAGAGCATGGCTGAGAGATGGCATTAGCTCCCACAGTGATGCACATGTGGACTGTCTGTAGCTATCCTTGCTTCCTTTCCTTACAGCTTGCTTGCGCAGGGATACAAAGTGATATTTCACTTTTTCTATATTGTATTATAGGGATGTAAGGATACTTCAAAAATCTATTTAAAATCGATTCAAACTGGTTTAAATGGCAATCGATGTTGAAAAAAGGAAAATCAATTTGCATGCAATGCATCAATGCAGATGATGTTCAAAACAAACAAACTTCTTTTGTTCATAAAAAGATTTGTGATCATTTCTTTATCTATAATAATTATTTATTCGGTGTTAAGTTTTGTAAGAACAATAAAAGGTCACAGTTTTAAACAAGGAGGAAAAAGGAAAATATGAGAAAAAGACAATTCATTTGGCCATAAAATAACTATTAATTAATTAATTAATTCTTTTGCAAAAAAATCAAAATGGAAGAAAATCCAAGAAAATGGAGAAATTAAAATCGAGAATCGAATCGAATTGAATTGAATCGTGGCTTGAATGAATCGTTACGTCCCTGTCGTATTATGAACAATGCTTCTAAGACAGCTCGATGAAATAATGCTTCAAATCTATGCTGAAATGATAGCTGTAAGCTGACATGTGATTCTTTTTCTTCAGCTCTCCGATAACTTCCAAACACTCTCCTTTCATCAATATGCAAATGAAAATGGAGTGAATCATGTCTGAGAAGTTAAATGCTTAGAAATGTGAGGCTGTTAAATACGGCTCTGCCACTGAAACCGTACAAATCTCTGCAGGAAATGCAGAAGCAGAAACATTGCAAATGCTTAAAATCAACATTTTAAAGTCATACAGTTAGAAAAAGAAGCAAAGAATAAGATCCGTCTTTGTTTGACTTGTTTGTATGGAGGCAAAAATAACAGGTTCTCCCTTTGAAGGTCATGGATCATAGAGCATCAGCCGGAGTCGGAGGAACCAGAGAGAGAGGAGACGCTACAGCTGCTTGCCGATGGTGCAGGGCAGAGGGAGGAAGTGAGCGAGGGGGTATGGGGAGGGGGAGGGGGAGGATCTTGTCACAGCGTGTCTATTTTTAGGTTTTCGAGCCACTGCTTATCACACCCAGTCCACCCATTCCCCATCCCTTCAACCCCTCACTCGCAGAGTCTCCTTGTTTCCATGGCAACCGCCACCCACATCTCCCTGACAACGCCCTTCTCAACCAGCGCCGACATCCCAGCATCCAAACCCAAACCAGCAACGTGGTGTTTATTACAGTGCAGCAGCGACGCAGGGAGTCTGGGCGAGAGAGGAAGACGAGAGACGGAGGAGACGTAAAGGGCAACCACATCGGGGTACCGGGGGTGGGGGTAGAGGGAGACAGAAGGCAAAGGATGTTTAATGATGACGGGAAACAGATAAAGGTAAAACTGGATGAGGAGGAAAAGCAGAGTGGGTTGTACAGCTGAAGAATAAAACTGGGGTGAGGGGGGGTGGGGGGCAAGATGAGTGGAAAAGGAGGACATGGAGCAAAAATAATTCTCCAAACGGTCTGGCTTTGGTTTGATAGCCCAACATTTAGAATTGAAAAAGATGTTTTTCATCTGTGAAAACCTTCAAAAGACCAAACAGAGAAGAATCGTTGCTTCTTCTGCTCCCATACTGGCTCAATTTCAGAGATTCGGCATGGGAGGTGTAACACGGGGCTCTTCTGGTACTCTGGTATTTTAGTAATAATCAGTTCCATTACCTCATTTAAAATATTTAGGGTTCATTCAGCGCTCTGGACCACAGAATAATGCATGTCCAATGAAATGCTCCGGAAAAGCTGATGTGGAATGATGGCGTTCCTTAATCAGGCCAGAGGAAATTACCAGTCTGGATGAACTGGTCTTTTCGGGACGATAAGATGGTTTACCTGACTTGCACTCATGCACACACAACATAAGGCTAGTCACAAAGGTATTAGCTTAACAAGCTTTTTATGCCAGTTCTTTATGCCTAGATATGCCTATGCCAAGAAACACATAATTTAGCAAGCAAGTCAGTTATCATTGTGCTTGTATGCAAGAAAACTCAACAAAAATAAAACAAACTTTCATCTTAAAGAAGTAAATGCACAAAATAAAGTTCCATAAAAATAATCCAAACACAACCAAGTTTCAGAATTTTCATTGTAACTCTTCTTCATTCTTGATTTCTATGTTTTTAGTTTAGTTTTAAAGATGTTTTTAAATGAGGAAAGTGAAGTACACTTTATTACACATATTACACACACATCTCTGCTTAATATTGATTCGTATCCTGTTTTTTATCTGTTCCCTTCACATTATACAAACTCTTAAATTCAACAAAATCATAAAATATAAGGATATCTAGATTACTAAAACAAACAGGCTTTTTTCTAAACAAACAAATTTACTGGATTTTAATGCTCTGATCGGCATGCGGTGTGAACACCAGACCCGGGTTGACCCGCTAATTTTGGGATGACTTTGGGCGGTACGTGTCCACAACATGACATCTTGCCAGTTGCTTCTCATGCAAAGGTAACAGACGTCTCTGCTTCGAGCATTCAGGAGCCTACATTCTGTGGGAAAATCGGCCGCCACCCGCTGAGTTGGTTGGATGGACTAAAGTGCAAAACAAGAAATCACATTAACTCCTGTCTGACTCGCTCTACATTCTTTACTTTATTTAAACAAAACTTTAACTTAAAACTAGGCTACACAAGTCAGAAAAATGGCAACAATTCTTGTTTACTTGCCTAGATTTCTGTTGCTCTGGGTAACATTGTTAACGTGAACGCAGCGTGATTGCATCACCAGACTCACATCTGTGAGCAACGCAGCTGCCAGCAGAGGATCAGATGCGCGTTTTTGTTGATGTGAAAGGAGCCAAATGCCGATTGATCGCGGGTTAACTCAGCTTTGAAAAACCCGCGTCGACGTGCTAATTTCAGTGTGAAAGTGGCTTTAGTTGCATGAAGAAGTACGAGGTTTGAATGAACAGAAGCTTGGCTTTATTTCTAACACAGGCATTAATACACGGACACGTTCTCAGTCCGCTTCACTGAGGAGCTGTCGTAACTTGTTAGCCAAAAGGTGGTGCACTTTTACTGAAAACCTACTAAACTCCTAGCCTGGCTAACGCGACTTCAATGCAAGCATTGGTCTGGCCAAGAGCTTCAGCACCACCGTTACTCAGAAGGGACGGTTGACCCGCCTCCTTCAAATGCCGCTGTTCGCGATTGGTCGAAGCATAAATCATTCACAGGTTAAACCAATCAGAGCACTCTTCACTCTGACTTGTGTGTAGCCAACGGGGCTAACAGACTCTTACTGAAGCCGGTCGGGAGGAAGTCGAAAATGTCTCCAGGGCTACTCGTTGCTCACATTTCACAGAGAAATTTCCGTTTAATGTGCTGAAAATAGAATCTCCCGCTGTGTCAAATGCTGCCGCTGCTCCATGTTTGCAATGTTGATGGTGTTGCTTCCTGTCACTGCATTGAGCCTGCCTCTTTGGATAAGCTCAAAATTGATTGGCTCCCACTTTTTTGGGATTTTGGAAAACAGTTGAATAGCCCTCTTGACCAGGCTACTAAACTCCTCTAATAATCGTACTCCTTGTCGGCCGTTTTTGGATTTTCTGGGAGTCACGAGAATCGTGATTGTATCAAGAGGGTGATGGTGCATCCACTGAGCTTCTTTTTAACTCATCAGCAGCCTATCAGTCATGGTTTTAAGGTTCACCCATTTACTTTACAGTCTCTGGTCTTCAAGCCGATCAACCACCTGAAGCACAAATCTAACAGCACACATTAATGTTTCAGAGGAAACAAAGAACTTTTTAAAACTAGCCAGTGGTCAGTTCTGACCTATGCCACCAAAACTTGACTCTGATCATAAATAGGTCTACTTATCATGTTCCCTATGGAAACACAGCCAAGCAGTCGTTGTGACTGAAGCTCCATTTACCATTTGTAGATAAAATGACATCTAAAACTAAGTCTGTTAAACTTAGTGTACTAAGACTGAAGCTTTGAGTTGGCTTGTTTGTGTAAAACAGGTTCCAGTTACACAGAATTATGTATTATGGTGCAAACAACCAAAAATGTGATGCTCAGATATGTGTAGGACAGGTTGTGGGAGATTAACTATTAGTAATTTCATACATCCTGTAACGTACATGTTATATAAAATGCATGTTCATTTGTATATTTGTTGGCTTCAGTAAAAACATGTGCTAAAAGTCGCCTCCCTTTGAGCTCCTGCAATGTTAAATAAGTAATAATTAAATGAAACCAAACATCACAATAATACTTTTAACTTTATTTTAATTAATAGTCTACTAGCACAGTAATTTACATGACTATTAATTTCAATGAAGTACTTTTAGATTTTTTTTTCCACGGTTCTTTTAATGTATTCAAAGGCTACTTCTATCATCATATCTCCGACTGGAAGATGATCAAGCAGAAACCATCTTTTCAAACTGAGATTTATCTTTGCACAAACTAAAGAATTTTTGTCCTTAGAAGTCCTTCAAAAGAAGCACAGTAGAGAAGGTTACAGAAAGAATCGGGAATATTCCAACAGTTCTATAAAAAGCGCTGTTAAAAAGGAGAGTGATTCTCTTTATTAAGTAATGAGGGAGCCACGGTTCAGTAGCGCACATACACACAGCTGAATGCCACACAGAGAACTAACCACCACCAAGAGCAAGCCTCCCCATAGCTCTCACATTGCATCAAGTCAGTGAGTGACGGGTACATTGTCCGAGGCAATGGGGAAAAGAGTGGTGAAACATGTTTCTCTCAGAGAGGGAACTGGCTCACCACAGCCAGGACGAGCAACTACATAAATGTATTTCTGGGGTGCCTCGATGAGCTTAGTGCTCTGCACGAAGAGAGGGTTCTTCAGAAGTTCGTTGTAGGCTGAAAGATTTACAGAATCATTAATATTTTAGCGATCATTTGAACTCCTAAGCATTTCTGTATTGGTGTTTAAAGATCATCAGAGCTTCTGCAGACAAATAATAAACAGTGATCCCTCTGGGCCAATTGAAACGTAAATAATTAACAGATAGTTTACCACAATTAGAAGTATTGTGTAAAGTTTCTTCACCTTCCATCACTTTAAGATCATCTTGGTTTAATATTTCTGTAAAATTAAGTCAGTTTGGCTGATGCTTCTGGCACATAGAAATAAGCTGAAAGAGATTTGAACACAAAGCCATACTGTATTTTTATTTGGTTCGTGTGAGGCACACTCCTAGTTCACAATCAAAAAATAAACTTGTGGACAAATCAAAACGACTAGCCGGGACACTGAAGTCATTCACTGTCAAGATTTTGGAAGACTATTAACCAAATGTCACGACTCCTACCCTTCACTACATGCACCGGAAAAACCTATCTATCTAACCAAGTCACACAATCTCACATCCACCCAACACGTCTTATGATTTTGCTTTGAGAGAAACATATTTGAAAAGACTGTGTCAGATTATTAATCATATTTTAACAGTAAATTTCTTTAACTCAGTAGTAAGTGAATCCTAAAATTGATGATTTTACGTGCATATTAGGTTAAATCATCTCATTGAGTGCTTGAGATCACATTCTATCTATTACACCTAGTTTTTGCAGTGAAAATTAGTTTCAAGACCTAACCGCACTAATTCTCACGCACCCATTTCCTGAAATAAGATAAAATACCTACAGCTTAGACAAGTGAGAAATATTGCATTCGAAAACCCCCTAAAACCAGCCTGAAGTAGAGCTTTTAATAGCAATAGAAGGTTAAACTTGTTTTAGGTGAGAAAGAAACAACATTGAACATTGAATCTAGCGATGAGGTCAAAATCATGCAATGGTCAAAACACAGGCAGATAGGCATTTCTGCTGGAAGTGGCAGGAAGTACTGTAAGTGGAGAGAGTTCTGGTTTTGTGAACAGGTGAAACAATGTTGCAATTAGAAAAAAGCCCGGTGTGTTGAATTAAACTGGAGAGCACAGACATGGCTGAGAAAGAAACATGACACAAAAATGTGAGAACTAATCTTTGCAACAACCTCGCATTAACATGCACAGCTTGGTATGAGGCAGGCAGGAACTGCTAGTGGCGTAAGGGATGAGATAACAAGCAGTGCTTTTGTCGAGTTCTGTGGGCTTCTGCTTCCACTGGTGTGCGACACATTTGTGGTCCAACTGAAACAAGCCATACGAGAAAGACAGCTTTGCCTGGAAAGTACAAAGATTACAGCTCGTACCGATGTGACTAATGATCATGTGATGTACTATATGCAATTTGGAAGTTTGTGACTGAGGTCTGAACTTCACTTGACATGTTTCCCCTTTTACAAAGTTAACGACAAACCTGACAAACCCAGCATTGGAGAGTATTTGAGACTGACTTAAACTGAGATGTCCAGGGACCACTAAAATGTTCACTCATCAGAGAAGTGACGCTTACTGGAAAAGTTAAGCAAAAACCCTTTTAGGCTGATTATCATTTTTTTCAGAAAAGGACAAGAAGATTAAGACATATAATCAATTTAAACCTATTAACAGGGAGAAACTGTTGTGGCTCCCATATCCAAGAAAAAGATTTATTATGAAAACGTGAGAAATGAATCTCCATAAGATTCCTGAGGGGTTAAAAAGCAATGAAAGTAAGAAACCTCGAAGAGCCTGCTCTGGCTCCTGCCTCCCCTCATTTTCCAAATAATCCTTTTTCTCTGCTCCAAAATCTGCTTCCTACCACCTTCTATTCATCTTCGACATCTATCAATAAAGACACATAAAGATTTATCATTTAGTAAGAAGTGTTATTCAGTGTTCAAACATTTGATGCAGTGGGAAAGGTATGCAAACAGTACAGAAATGGACCTCATGCTGAACAACAAAGGAAGGCAGCAGAATAGAAGAAGAATGTGAGGTTTCTCGGCCTCAGGACAGCTTCAGATATGGACATAATAGAGTTTTGAGGTTGGAAACATACACTTGGACACAATACCATCCGACTTTTTAAAATCAGTCTTTACTTTAGTAGAAAGTGACCTCCCATACCGTACCTCTTCCGCTTCAGCCCAGAACACTTCCCAACAGACCCTCACTACACGCTTGGGTCTGCCAGGTCTGACCGGCATCCTCCCCCACCATCTGAGCCAACTCACCACCAGGTGGTGATCAGTTGACAGCTCTGCCCCTCTCTTCACCGGAGTGTCCAGGACATGCGGCCGCAGATCCAAAGATACGACTACAAAGTCGATCATTGAACTGCGGCCTTGAGTGTCCTGAAATTGACCTCCCACTTATTGTAAACAGCTCACTGGCATCAGGCATTTTCCCCAAGTCATTTAAGATAGCTGCCATTAAGCCGCTCCTAAAGAAAAGGACTCTAGACACCTCTATAATGAGCAACCACAGACCTGTCTCTAACCTCTCTTTTATATCCAAGATCATTGAGGAAGTTGTATCCAACCAGATGAATGATTTTTAAAATGAAAGTGAAAATCTTGATAATCTTGGCAGGCCTCTGACACCATCACAGCACTGAAACAGCTCTGGACAAAGTGTTAAATGACATACGGTTAAACACTGATTCTGGTCAAGTTTCAGTCCTGGTCCTGCTGGATCTCAGTGCTGCCTTTGATACTGTAGATCACAGAATCCTGTTGCAAAGGCTGGAAAACTGGGTTGAACTTCCTGGAGTCCCTAACTGGTTCAGGTCTTACTTAGAAGGCCCGAGTTACTTTGTTACAATCAACAGCTATGAATCTGAGCGAGTGGCCATGACTTGTGGAGTCCCCCAAGGGTCAGTCCTTGGACCCCTTCTGTTCAACTTGTATATGCTTCCTCTAGGTCACATTTTACCGAACTTTATTTATCACAGTTATGAAGATGATTCACAACTTTATCTGTCCTTATCACAAGATATCTGGAGTAAATAAACATTTGGATGAGAGAAAATTTCCTACAACTTAGTGATGATCAAACTGAGATAATTCTGTTTAGTAGCAAAGTGAAGAGGGTCACCATTAGTAAACACCTGCAGATTCTGACCAGGTTCGTAACTTCCATGTGTTGATGGACTCAGATCTGACTTTCAGCAACCACATTAAAAGCTGTCACTAAGAAGCTTTTTACCATCTCAGAAACATCAGTGGAATAAAAAGTTTAGTCTCCCAGAAAGACCAGGAGAAACTCATGCATACATTTATCTCCAGAAGACTGGATAACTATAATGGTCTTTTAACAGGACTTCCTAAAAGAGCATTGAACATCTGCAGGTCATCCAGGATGCTGCTGCTAGAGTTTTAATCAGGACTAAAAGGTATGAACTCATCACACAAGTTTTAAATTCTTAACACTGGCTTCCAGTCAGGGATCAATATATTTCACTAAAGAAGTTGGCAAATTGGTTGCACTTCTCAGTGGAGAGGTGCTCTGGGCTTATTTGAGGATTTGATTTGAGGATAGGATTTGTAAGTTTTTCACTCATAACAGAGTGTGAGAATTGTTGACGTTCAAATAAATCAGTTCAAATGAATCAGTTCAAATGAATCAGTTAGAATAAATGCTGCTTTCTAGACTTAAACAGCTCATTGTTACAGTTACACAGGCTTTGTCTGTACAGCTCATACTGAATCTGAAGTTTTGTTATTCCCCACTTGCACTCAGTCCTCCTGCATTTGATATGCATTTGATTAAAAAAGGATGAGTCGTCACTCATCCTATATTTCCCTATGGGATTAATAAAGTATTTTTCATTCATTCATTCATTCATTCTCTCTTCTAGGATTGTTACAGTGACTCACAGGACAATAAAATCCCATAAAACTCAGAATACTATCTGGTTACATTTCTTCATATTACACCATCTACCCTAGCCGAGCCAGGGCCATTTCAGACACAGACAAACTGAAAAGTAGCATATCAGTAAAGCTAAACTGTGCTTTTCTTAATGCTGAGAAACACTTGTTAATAATCTAACTGCAAAAGGGTGAAGAAAAAAAAGTCTTGCAGTGTGAAATGGCATGATTACTATGATAAATACAGTATGGCCTGTTTCTGAGCACATAGATAGTCAAAGTTAAGTTTGAATTCAGCTGTCATATCTACAAACGTCCATAACGCCCATGTATCTATGAAGCCATTCATGTGCGAATACGGTGCATATAATATATGAGATGCAAAGATTACAGGCTCAAAGATTATATTTTGAGGTCAACTAAAATGTTTGACACCAAAATAAAAAAATAATTTGTTGTCCAAATTTCCATTTAGAAGGTCAAGATAATGATATCAAAAGCACAAAATGGCAGCTCATAGCATCTATCCTGCAAAGAAAATCCACTTTGATTAAGAATGTTATTTACTGCAACTTCAGCTACAATAATGGGTCCCTAAAAATATGAGTCAGTTCTCTCTCTCTCTCTTTACTCATCAGTCCCCATTTAGAGGAGTCATTTTTAAAACAGAATTTATGATTTGTGATTTCAAAACATTTATTTCATTAGTTCAAGGTATACGTGGTATGTAGGGTTGTTAGAAATCAAATAAATATGACAACAACTGTCTGTTAATGCTGCACAACAGACAGTAGAGTAGAAAAAATTCCCACACAAGCTTCATTTGTGGCCAGTGAAATTTATTTCCTGCATGGACAGGCGACCTGTCCAGGTTGTACCCTGCCTTTCAACTGCTTACTGCTTGAATAGGCTGCAGCCCCCCAAAATCCTGAGCTGGATAATGTGGTACAGAAAATGTTATGTAATGATGTTCAGTTTAATTTCTTATATCAGAATTGTAATTTTTTGTCTGACAGTGATCAAATGACTAACAGGGCCAAGAAAGACAAAAAACCATTCATACACACACTCCAAGGGAAAATTCAGAATTACATTCTTGATATGCATTATATTAATCATTTATGAATACAGACGGTTTTCAAGCTTTATATAAAAAAAATCCTGCAGGATGACCAATCTGATACATATAACTGATAATTTTCATAGAAGAAGTGAGGGTCACAAACACCAATATGTCATTTTCTGGGTCGTGGCTCAAAAACCAGTCCGGTACACCACCCATTCTGTGAAGCTGAAACAATAAAAGTAGATGATTGCATCATCTTTAATCATCAGAGTATGATGAATCTTAGCAACTGTACTATTTGCTACAAAATAAAAACTATTTTAGAAAATGAAAATTTCTGGTGACGTACTGGGTCAGGAAATTATGAATGAAGAAAAACTTTAATGATTTCAAATAATTACCACTTACTGATTTGACGAGAGGGGGTTGTTCTTCGCCCATTGAAGTTGATAAACCTACTACATGTGGAAAGATTTTCCAGCAGATCTAGAAAAGGCAGGGTTTTGTCTGATTTATCACATTCCTCAAAGCTTCATCACAGTTGATCTGAAACAAAGTCCAGTACATAAACATTCACTGATAATGCAAACTTTTTGGCAGCTACTTTAGTGTATGAAAGTGTGATCTTAGAGGACTTTGTACTAACTACTAGCAAATTTATCAAAAGAAATTCTTACCTTTGTTTCATTGATGTAAACATTGAGCGTTCGCACAACCTTCAAGTCATCATGAACTTTTTTGTTCTTGTGGTGATGATCGATCAAGATTTGCTGGACTTTGCAGAAGAAATCATCCTGTTAGGAAGATGAGCAAGGCTAGTTTAGAAAGTGTGTGAAAATTCTGTATGAACATAGAAGTTTCACATATAAACTGATTTCAAGACAACTCCACTCACATTGCATCCTGCGTCCATCAGATCCCTAACATCCTCCACGCGGAAATCCTATGACAGAATAAATACATCAGTTGCAGAAACATGTTAACCAGCAGCTGTGCTCATCAGATGATCTCTTACCTTGTAGAGGCTCATGTTGTATTTGGTAGCCTCTTCAATAACCCTGTGCAGGGGTTGATGTGTAGGGGCTTGGCTGACCAGCAGAGCCACAACAGAGACCAGAAAAAGTGATAACATCTCTAAATTTTTTGATTGTTGGGTGACTCTTCAGAAAAAATGTTTTTCAAGAAGCCCATGACAAACTTGACTGGTGAATTATCAACCTGCAGATTGCTCTGAGGAATTGACAAAGAGCAGTGAATTTATAGCTGCTTTCCCCAAGCCTCCTCAAGGTCCCTCCATGAAAAAAATAAAAAAAATACTGTCACAGTTTATGTGAGATAAGGGTAATGTGGTAATTCTGCTAATTATAGTTTGGTTGGTTGCTGTAAAGAGATTTTTTAAGCAAAAATTCAGTGTGTATTTTTTGGTAAATTGTTCTCTTTTTACAATTCAAAAATATGCTTTTAGACATTCAAGTAAATTGGTTTTACAAGTATTATTTCAAACACGTAAATGTGTGTGTGTGTGTGTGTGTGTGTGTGTGTGTGCGTGTGTGTGTGTGTGACCGCAGGGATGTGTGCTCAGCCCAGCCCTTTTCACTCTGTTCACACATGACTGAAACTGAATTTGTCATCCGAATCTCCATTAAGAAAGTCAAGATAATGATATTAATAGCATTAATGCTACCTTCATGTGCTACAGTATCATATTTATGGTAAATACCAAAAACCGACAACAAAATTGCACATGAACACCCACTTATGTCTTAATTTCCACTGGGAAACTGGAAAAATCTTATGATACCCGAGCTGGTTAATAATAGGTCCTGAAGAAAACAGTGTGAGTCAGTTCTCTCTTTTCTGTCCCCCAATTAGAGGAGTCATTTTTTAAACAGAATTTATGATTTGTGATTTCAAAATGACATGTTTGATTTTGTTCAAGGCATACATGGTAATATGCAGGATTGTGAAAAATCATCATTAGATAACAATAAACATGACAACAACTTCCTGTTAATGCTGCACAACAGACAGCAGAGAAGAAAATATTCCAACACAATCTCCGTTTGTGGCCAGTAAGATTTATTTTCTGCAAACAGTCATTTCATCGCTTTCAGACAAAAAATAAAAATGAAAATACAAATCTGATATAAGACATGAAACTGAACATCCATACATACATTTTCTGTACCTCATTATCCAGTTCAGGGTTCTGGATCCTGTTCAAGCAGTAAATAGGTGAAAGGCAGGGTACAAGCTGGACTGGTCGCCAGTCCATCACAGGGCAAAGGCAGAGAGACAAACAACCATTCACATGCACACTCCTAGGGAGAATTTAGAGTGACCAGTTAACCTAACATACATGTCTTTGGACCGTGGGAGGAAACCAGAGTATGCAGAGAGAACCCATGCATACATGGGGAGGACTTACAGAAAGGCTGCTGTTCGAACCCCTCCCCAGCAAAGGATTGAACCAGTAACTAGGCTGCAGTGCTGTCCACTACACCAGTGGTTCCCAAACTGTGGGTCAGGACCCCCATTTGGGTCACAAAATCATTTCAGGGGGTCACCAGAAAATTGTGAAAAATAAATAACCTATAAATTTATCCATTGAATTTGGGATTTTTATCATGGCTGTCAAAATTAAACCATTAAAGCAGAACTATGCAACATTTTTACCTCGATAAATGCTTTTCTGAATCCTTGTAGAGCTAAACAAAGTGTTTATGGAGTGATTCAATGTTCCTTCACCTCCTCTCGGGGTGTCTGGGTTGAAAACAGCACTTGCAACTCTACCTGAATCAGACCCGACGCAGATCTCGCGATAACAAAACCTGCTTTACGGGACTTAGACCCCTTTTCAAACGAGCTGCTAACAGTGCTAGTTTAGAGCAAGTCAGAGCCAGACTAAGCATCAGTTCTTTGGCTTTCCATCATCTAAACATCAGCTCCTCAAACCTACACAGCCAGACAACAACTCTTTGCCAGACTAGTGTGAAGAACTGCTTCACGTAGCTTGCGTTGAAGGCAGGGTTTACCTGGCCAACGCAGAGGTGTTTCAAACCAGCGGCACAATGGATTAAAAATAAACTGGGCTGAGGTAGGAACCTGTTGTTTCGGACTTGAGAGTCCCTTGCTGTCTGTTCCTCAGTCATGTAAGCAGCAACAGGGAAACTCTCCCTCACTGTGTTGAGCACCGGGCTGAAGCGACAAACCAAGCTGAAGGGCCGCCCCGGTGCTGAACAGCCTCATTAAACACTAGTAACTTCCACAAAAATTTAATAAAATTCATAATCATACCAGCGATCCGTCTGCCCCAGAAAAAAATATAATCGCGCAAATCAAGCCCGAGCTTGAGTTACATAGTTCTGCTTTAACAAGAAGATATATCTAAATGTAACACCTTAATTCTTTAACACATTATTGCATAAATTTGCATTAATATTCATTGTTTATGAAGACAAACCGTTTGCAAGTCTTATATTTAAAAAATCCTGCAGGATGACCCATCTGATGTATAACTGATAATTGTCATAGAGGAAGGGAGGGTCATAAACACCAATAGATGTCATGTTGTGGGTCTTTTGTCATCCAGTCTGGTACACCAGCCGTCCTCTGAAGCTGAAACAATAAAAGTTGATGAATGCATCTTCAATCATTAGAGCGTGAGGAATCTTAGCAACTGTACTATTTGCTATGCAATAATAACTATTGGCTATGTAACAAAAACAGGAAAACAGACAAAACAACTAAAAACTACAAAATAAACTATAGCAATGATTATTCATTTTTAAATCCTGCTGTCCTTTGAACTTTTAGAAAATTAATATTTCTGCTTATACCGGGTCAAGAAATCATTAATGAAGAAAAACTTTAAGAATGATGTCAAATAATGACCACTTGACTTTGACGATGGGAGATTGTTCTTTGCTGATAGGCAACCATCTGACTACATCTGGTAAGATTATCCAGCAGTTCCATAGGAGTCTTGCTTTTATCTGATTTCATTACATTCTTCAAAGCTTCATCACAGTTGATCTGAAACACAATACATTAAGTTCATTACATAAACATTCACTGATAATGCAAACTTTTCTACTTGGCAGCTGCTTTACGGTGTATGAAATTGTGATGTTAGAGAACTTTGTGCTGACACAACTTTCTTTTTTATTCAGCAAATTTATGATAAGAAATTCTTACCTGTGTTTCCCTGATGTAAACGTTGAGCGTTCGCAAAAGCTTCATGTCATCAAGATCTTTTTTATTTTTGAGGTGATGATCAATCAATATTTGTTGGACTTCACAGAAGAATTCATCCTGTTGGGAAAATGAGCAAGGCTAGTTTAGAGAGTTAGAAAGTATGTTCTGAATGAACATATAGATAATTCATAATGTAGCAAATCTTTTCAAGACAACTCCACTCACATTGCATCCTGCATCCTTCAGATCCGTAACATCCTCCACAAAGAACTCCTACGACACAGAACAAATATATTAGATAAATTAATACTTTAAACATGAGTTTTATTAAAATAATGTATCAATAAGATGATGTAGAAACATGTTAACCAGCAGCTGTGCTCATCACATCTCATTTCATCTCATCTCATTTTAGTAGCCTCTTCAATAACCCGGTTCAGGGGATGTGCAGGGACTGGGTTGACCAGCTGAACCATAATAGAAACCAGAAGAAATGATAACATCTCCATATTTTTTAATTTTTGGGAGAAAAAATGATTCTCAAGAAGCCTACGAAAAACTTGACTAGTCAATTATCAGCCTGTAGCTTGCTCTGAACAAACTGACAAAGAGCAGTGAATTTATAGCTGCTTTGCCCCACGCCTCCTCCATGACAAAAACCAAATGTTGTCACTGTTGTTGAGATAAGAATATTGTGGTTATTCTAATAATTTCTCTGAAATAGTTGGATTGGCTGCTGTAATGAGATTTTTTTAAGCAAAAATTCTATGGGGCCCTTATTGTAACAATATCATCTATGCGTCTGAAAGGTTACAAATGCAAGTGGAGAGTTGTGTGTTCCTATCTCAATTTGTGTGTGCACAATTGAATTTGAAAATGTTTAAATAAATCCACAAATGTGTAATGAGATTTATGTGACTTTACAAGAATCTGTAAATGTGTAAAACAAATTGAGTGTAATCAGGTTTGTAAATGTGTAGACTGATCTGTAAATGTGCGCTCAGAGCTGCACGTGTGTAGACCAATCTGTATCCACACAGAAACATGGATGTGTGGAGTATTTTAACTACAAGACCCACAGACAAATCATTCATTACAAGTCAATAAGTGAAGTGAGCTACGCCTCTGCCATGAAAAATCCACATAATTTGTATCTGTAACGTCTCTGTTATCGTGCCCAGAGCTCAGACTCACAGGCTGTTTGTTTAGTCTGTTCTTTACGTGAGATCACGTGAGCTTCACCAAAGTAAGGAAAGACGGCTGCAACAGCAAGACTGTCTATGTATTAATAATAATAATAATAAAGGAAAAAATAATAGTAATAATAATTATGATTATGAAGATGAAAAATAAACTTTGCCAATGCTTGATATGAGATGTTATTTGTGGACTTCAGTTCAGTTTTCAGTACTGTGAACCTGGACAAGCTGACTCTGAGACTCCACAACCTTGGACTGACCACCAGCAAGACCAAGGAGGTAATTGTGGACTTCAGAAGATCCAGGAGGATGGAGTAAACCCCTGTCCTCATCCATGGGGAGGAGGTGGAGCAGGTGAACAACATCTAATTTCTGGACATCCACATCACATCTTACATCACCTGGTCCACACATACCTCACATCTGGTGAAGAAGGCCCAACAAAGGCTCTTCTCCCTCAGGAGGCACGAAAAGGACTGGACTCTCAACTCAGCTTCTAACAAACCTCTTCAAAGCCACCATAGGAAGCCTGTGAGTGCAGTAGTGTGGTACAGAAGCTGCTCTGCACAAGAGAGGAAGGACTTGGCCTGGGTGGTGAAACAGCACAGAGGATTGTGGGGAGTCCAATGTAATCTTGGACTGGTTGAGTAAAGAAATTTGTGTGGAAACCCTTTGCCTTAAATCAATCTGGTTTTTACAAATGCTGAAACTAAACATGCCAAGCTGTAACACACAAGACCATTTTTTACAAAAAAAATATTAGTTCACCTAATTCATTTATCTATTTATTTTATCTTATTTTTATACCCTATTAGAACTAATCCTCTTAAGCCATATTTATGCTGACTGATTATTTAAGTTTTTCTTTATCATTATTATTTTTTTATAACCAAGCAAATATTTAAATACTCTATAAAGAAACAGTTGATCATTGTGTTTTAAATAAAATGTGGCATCAATTAAGTTCATTTGTTCAGGTGACAGAAGGGACTGACATTCAGGGGCTGAGTAATGAGAGGATCTAAGGGAGAGGGAGAGACAGGTGGATGAAGAGGGGTCACAGGTGGGGTCTCAAACTTTTGTCCCTGGAGAATTTCTGTCCACCCCAGATGCTTACACAGCAAATGCCCATCCAGTTAAAGTGGAAAAATCACAACTCAGAGGAACTTTGTGAATCACTTTAGCATCCCTACCAATGGCACAGTCAAAGCTATGCCCTTGTCATGAGATCTGGTATTTTTGTTAAACAAAAGGTTCTGGGGAGGGTTTGATTCTTCATGTTAAACCGAGATAAATATTTCATTTTAGCTCCTGTTTTTTTTATTGCCATTCAAATCATAAAAATACACTATTTATCTTTTCTTTATGCAATATTTCCTATAATACATTACATGGCTCTTGTGTTTTGTTTTGTTTTTTGCCTTTTTTTTTGGCATTTATGTGAAGTTATTTCTGAATGAAAAATGTATTGTATTATTTTTTGTTTTAATCATGAGTATGATGATGTTTGTGGCTCATAGAAGTACAAATGGTCCTTTGACTAATGAAAAATATTAGTTGTGGCCCAGGAAGATTTGTATTTGAGTACATATGATATACAGTGTGACTTTCCCCTATCAATAAATTGCTTCTTTATCTTTATGAAATCATGAACATGTTTCTCAAGAACTGGTATAATTGTACGAGTATCAATTCAATAAAATTATTATTCTTATTCTTGTGTCTTTAATTAAATATTTCCGAAGGGACAGAAACTTGTACTAGTCACTGAAAACATTGTCCTTTTTCCTGACTTGGGTTATTTTAAATATAGTTTTAAATGAGTTTATGTTCATGTTCAGAACATTAATGTAAAGATACAACAATAAATTCTCATGGAAACTTTTCAGTGTAAGATCCTGCCTGAAGGAAAAATTTCATTCAAAAGTTAACAGGTGAGGTTAGGCAACCTAGTTAAATTTGACTAGTTTTTCACAAGAAAACCAAGTTTTGCATTTTGTTTGTTTTTTCGCACCATCATTTTGTTTTTAACAAAATGATGTTTTGAAAATGTTAAAAGGGATGTCAGACCATGGTGAAGTATTTTGTTCTTCCCCATATTTTTTTTCTTTTCTCTTTTTGTGCACTTATTGACCAAACAAGGATTTTATTCACATTGATGTACATTTGTATACAATTAGAAAAAAAGAGATCCTTCAATATTTTATTTTTTGGAGTAGTTATTATAAGAAAACTGTTCAGAACACTGCAACATCTTACACCCAAGCTGAGCCAGGGCCTTAACATGCAGATTTAGCAGATTTAGTAGTTCTGCTCTCTTGCCCGACTGCTGCTGAACATTTTAACCCCAAGTTAGGACAACTGAACCCTTTGCTAATGTAAAGCACTGAGGAAATTGTTATGGAATTTTAAAATAAAGACCTGAGAGAGAGTCTTCATTCAGTGTTGTGAGTTTGTTGTAACAATCGATTGGAGAATGTAAAAAAAGACCTAAAGCAGTCTGGATGAATTCTGAATGAAAGTTTGTTACACAGTTTTATAATCTCAAATGCACACACACACATAATTTGATAAGAAAAGGGTCAGGTTATTCTTCTGCAAACCTGTTGCTCATAAGTAGTCAAAAACACAGGAATTGCTCAAGGCCAGTCAGCTTGTTAGCTTGCAACAGTTTCAGAGTTTCGGCCTAGGTGATTATTAGCAAATTCCTAAGTGCAGCTTGAACCTTTTTAATATGAAGAGAAAACATCAAACACATCTAATGATTAAATGAATCTCAATTATTAAATGAATTTCTGGCTAGGAAGAGTTCATCCTAAGTTTTAAATGAACCCACTGACTCGTACAAAGTCAGGGCTCAAATGTATTAAGTATAGATCCCTTCGCAATTTGTAAACAATGTGACATATTTTGGTGGGCGGGGCTTAGCTGGAGGCAAAACATTTTAAAAGCCCTAGCTTGTAAACGCTGATTAGTCTATTTAAAATAAGTATTTTTGTAGCAATGGATGAGGAGGAAAACCCACAGTTTAGTGAATATGTTAGTAAACTCACTCATCGAGACTGTGAATGTTACTTTAAAAAGTTGACGCTGATTGATGGGATGACACTCACTCACCCATAGTCTTACGTACGGGATGGAGGATTTCACAGGACAGCCCACCGTGCAATGGCCAGACATTGTCAAGCCTTTAATTTATTAAGCCTTTCCTACAAAGAAATGACAAGAAGCTAGCGGAAAAAATACAATATGAGGCTTACATAGCAAATGCAACTACTGCCTGAACACATCTGAAATATACAACCAATGTTTAGTTAGCTAGTGGGTAGCATTAGCACGGGTAACGTACACAACAGAGCCCGCAAATAATGGTTTATTTAACGCAATTTGAATCAAAATCTAGTGTAGCCCATAATGTTATCCAGGATGAAACTGATGATGTATCACATATAAATCTTACCTGAATTGAAGTGTGCGCTACAAACACAAGCATTTTTGATTATGTTCTCAGTCTAATCCTTTCGTCTAATCACATTTAACCAGAGCCGTCTACAATTTTCCTAACTGGTAGTGGCTGGTGTGCGATAAAACTTCAAGTCTGTATTTTTACTTTTGTGGTTTTGGCACCCAAAAACACACAAGTTGACATTTTTCAAGGCAAACGTAACAGTTGACGCTTCAAACCACACTTTGTTTTGCATCCAGTTGATCAAGTGACATAGGCCACGAAGGGGCCTATATACTTGTATATGATAACATGAAAAAAAAAA
>JAVQJG010110327.1:0-10579 GCA_036024015.1 Craterocephalus amniculus | reverse complement strand
CCGGATCTAGAGCCCCCCAGAAGTGATAGTGTACTGTTTTAACTGTTTTGCCGTGGAGATATGGTGCAGCTGCATCTGTGTAGATGTGCTCCTCACCACTCTGTGATACTCTTGTGTGTCCTGATGACGGAGGTCTCTATGTCGATGGGGTGGTATCGCATCCCTCTCAGCTCCATGGTTTCCTCCAGAGCGCCCACCACGTACAGGGCATCGTGACGCTCTGCACACACAAACATCTTTTTCATCAATTTGCCGGATCTTAAAGAAAATTAATAAGCACAAGTATTCTGTTTAATACAATTAAAGCTAAATTAATTCATCACATCTCCACTGACTTGAATATTTGCATGTTCTTTTTATGACTTGCTTGCGACTGATGATGCTGCACAGAAATAATTTGGTTCATTAGGAACTTCAAATTAAAAAAATCAGAGTAAATCGAAATAATTTCAGTTTCTCTACCAGCTATGAAAAATATGAATAATTACTGAGTCATTAAAGTTGTTTTGTGCTCCTTAGAGGGGAAAAGCCTATAAAACAGCATTCAGACCATTAGACTTTTAGCTTCTCACTGAAAAATGAGACGGATTTCTGTCTCGGTTTTATAAGTCCACTGCAGGTCTGGTTCTTCTCACCTCCGCTGGCGTCGGTGAGCTCAGTCCTGCGGAGGAAGCCGAGGTAACCGGTCCGAGCCCAGACGGTCTGCGTGTCTCCGAAGCTCAGCCTGGAGTTGAAGTGGTCCGACTGCAGCGCCTCGTCTCCGTACACGGTGAAGTAGCCGCTGGCGTTGTGGCCACTGTGCACCCAGATCTGCAGACGCACAGCAGCCGTTATAGCAGGAGATGAACTCAGCTCAACGTTTGTCAGAGACTCCAGTTGGTTTTATTCTATAATAAATCATTAATGACTAACAATGGATGTGGGAATCATTTCACTTTGAGATTCATGGAACAAATGAACAAATTTGGTTGGTAAAGTAAAGGGTAAAGTGCAGGATAGAAATGATGGAAGTGATGCTAATGTGTAAGGATGCAAAAAAATAAAAAAATAAAATTCACACCAGAATCGAGATTTAGGAAGATTCTGAATTGATCCAAAACTTCCAAGAATTCATATTAAGATTTTGAAAGTGTTGGTAAGCAGAAATAAATGTCATTGTTTTATCAAATGATTGCTTCTGTGTATTTTCACTTGTAAACTTAGAGGAAGGAACGAAGTTGATCCCAGAATCGGCATCCTTTGTTACAACAAACAATTCAGTTTGAATCGGGAATCTGAACCAAACTGAATCACGAGTTGGCACGTTCGCATTCCCACCAACTCCATGTCAAAATAGTTTATCTTGAATCAACGGGATCTAGGCAGTAGGAATTTTATAAATCTGGGCGTGTTTCCAAGTGAACGTACAAAGTGGTTTTACTACTCTGAAATCCTTTTAGCAGTAAAAACAAAGCCCGATTACAAACCTCTCCCAGATGCGACTCTCCCATTGGTCCCTTTGTTTCTGGGTTGGCAATGATGATTCGGACTCCTGGCAGGATCTGCCCAGGGACCAAAGCAAGTCAGAAAAGCAGCTAATTTTATATATTAATCATTTAAAAAGAAGAAAAATCCACACAGCTCACCTTTCCAGACTCCATCAGCGGCAGGCTGTGAGGCGACCCTCTCTCTACTAATCTGACCCTGCAAACAGACATCAAAAATATTAATTATTAATAAAAAAAAACTAACCAAAAATTACTTTTATACTGGACAAATCTTACAAATCCCTCAATAAAACAGAGTTTGCATCATTACTGCTGCTGCTAAAAGTCAATTAGGTTCACTTTTATAATACATTAACAAATGGGGAAAATTTTATAAAATCAATTGAAATAAACATCTGCTCTCAATAGGTTAACAACTTTAAACCTGCTCCTCTGTGATACCAGGATAATGTCCACTTTTTGATAAATGGCTGATAGGAATTCTATCATTTTTAGGTTTTCAAATAAAATATTGTAAGAATATTTTTTCCTCTGCGGGATGTAGATATTTGTGGATTATTCTTTTAAAAAACTCATGACAAAGATAAGGACTTTTAGTGTCATGCTGTGGAAATTCAGTGCAATCATTTAACGAAAAAACAGCTAAAACCTGCATTTGTCACAATATCTACATTTAACATCAATAACTGGTTCTTTAACATTTTAGCCTGTTATTAAGAGCCATTATGGAAGGTGAAAAAGATTCATTTTGCAGACTTAGATTGTCATTTCACAGCTACATGATGTATCTTAAACTCATTGAATACTGCATTCAGAACAGTGTAGACTGGATAAACCTTATCAACCTCATATACTTCATTATAAATCTATATATTGATTTCTGGCTACCACTCAAGAAAATGAAGCAATGAGAAATTATTTTTTCTAGTATAAGCTGAGTCTTTGAGGACTAAAGACAGATGAATATATTTAGAGAAACTAATGCTCCAGACAATAAATGAAGGGAATCCTTTTTAGATAAAATGCTGGCATTAAAAGCAAGGCGTTACTATGGGAAAACTGTCAAGCACTACAACACTTCGACTCAAAAATGCCTCAAACTTTACAAAAAGAAACTGCTGCCACTTGAACTTCATGTTTCTGGGAACCTTTTTTTTTAATCCTCTCCTCCGCTTCCAGGAATCTCCTTCTAAGTCTTAAATTCCAAAATTAAATTTGAGATGAAATGACAGCAGAATCCTGGGTGAATGTAAGCGTTCAGGCCACGGGGAACGAATGGAAAGTGACAGAAGTGGTTTGTCAGATTGCAAACATGGAGAGTCTCTGGTAGGAGCAGGCCCGCTTAAATCAACAGTGATTACATGTAATCATGCGAGCTGACAGTTGTGTTTATACACAGCAGGACTGCAGCCTTACTGCTCCGTGCGCGTTGCCGTTTTCTGAGCACCATAATCAGCTGCATGAGCGAGCAGGAGATTGTGTGGGAAACAGACTGGCAACTGACAGGTTTAACATTATATTTTACAGTTTGGACACATTGTCTCGCCCTGCCGGCGTGGGTTCAGAGCCGTTTCTTTAACCCCCAGAGGACGGTCTTGTCAGGAGATATTTCAGAACTTCTTACAAGTATCAGCTGTAATCCTGCAGCAACCTTCCATCAGAGGGCCTGCAAACTGAGCACTTTTCACAGCAAGTTTCATCAAGTCAGACTCTTAAAAAGTCAAAAACTTTGGCAAAACAAACCCTGAATTTTTTACTCGCAAAAAGTTTGAAGGGAATGTGTCAGTGTGAGGGTGACAGTCGGGGCATCGAGCTCTGACGTGACTGAAATAGTCATTGTTCTGGAGAAACTTCTCATCATATTCACATGTTTCACTACCTTCCCCCAGCTGAGAGAGTTTATTTATTCTCCAGATAGGTTTTTTTTTGTTTGCAAGCCCTCATTCCCAAACACCTGGCTGCTCCACATTCATAGACTTCATTACGGAAGCTGCCCAGCAGACGGCTGCTAAAGTCCCACAGGACCAAATGCAGCATTTTACAGGCACAGAATACATTAAATGTCTGAGTGAGCAGAGAACAAAAACACCCAGAAAATCCCCACTTCATTCAAATACAGGGAAAATATTAAATAACAAGCTGGCAGCTTTTTAATAGACATGTAAAAAGTCTGGGTTTAAGTCTTATTTCAAGACTTCTGGAGTCTACAAACTTATTAAGTCCACATTTTTTGTAAGTTCATGAAGCTGGAAGAACAATGTTTTAATTTTAGTGAATATTTGTGTCTGTAGATTAAACACTGAAATCAGTTCATCGGCCAGAGAAAGCAGGAAAGTACAGAGGACTCCCAAAACCTTTCTGGAAATGGACATTTTGACATAATGTAAGAATGTAGATTAATGTGATTAAATTAACATATTTTCCCACAAAACTAACTAAAGACCCATTTATGGAACACAAGAGACTGATATGGAGCATTTTGTTCATCCTCTGTTGCCTGAAGAACTGCCTTAGATCTTCATATGATGGAAGATTATTAGTTATTTTTCCATGTCATAATGAGAAGAGAAATAAAACTACTAGAGGTGAACTCACCTATCATGTCGAAGCGCTCGCATATCGACAAACACAGTTGTTGGGTCGGGTCCCGATGTGCCCTGAGAAGCAGCAACAAAACAAAAATAAAACCAGTGAACCCAGCAAGGTCGAGCAAACAATGACACACACCGCTACGACTACTTCTACGTCTACCAGGCTGCGCAGGATGCCGCTGCTCGTGCACTGAGACAAGCTTTCTCTCCACAGCTGGGAAGGGAAAACTTTAGGTTTGAGAGCAGATATGGAAACCCAAACCTTTACAACACTCATACAGTGCTGGGAGCTAGATGATGTGGGAGAGATTTTCAAACAAGATGATTTTAAAAGATGTGGTAAATGCACAGAAAAAAACAGAAGCAAATCAAATCTGATTTGATTTAATTGGCATGCAAACAAAAAGCTGTGATGTAATGATTAAGAAGAAAAAGGGGAAGCAGAGGGATTATATCTTCTGACACAGTGCTCGGATCAAATCTGTTTATTCCTGTGTTGACAATGAATAGTAAGAGAGTGAGACACATTTCAGAGGAAAAATCAAGACAGAGGGGAAAAAGGTGAAGACCCCCACTCACTCCAACCTCTCTCTTCCTCCACCATCCCTCCATTATCCAGGATAAAAATCATTGTGGTCGGTGGGAGGGAACAGAATGGAGAGTCCACCACCAGACACAAGGCATGCTGGGAGTTTCAGGCCCACACACCCGGAGTATAAAACACAGAACCCCTCATTTCCATAAAGCTCAGATTCTAGCAGGGCTGGGGAAGCCTGGGCCGCATTCCTGCAGGTTTCCCATGAATCCCTGCTCCATCACACCAGGGATGCACGCCAAGGTTCCCCACCACTGGGTTACAGGCCGGTTGAATTTGGTTCTTCACTGACAGAAAGTGTGTCATTTCATATCGCAAATTAGCATCGTTAGCATTAGCTTACAAACTCAAGTAGAAAATATTTACTGAAATATACACATTGGTTTGAAACCTGCAGCCTAAAGAAAAAGTGGAAAACTTGATATTTCTGATCATACCAGAAAAAGTTCAACCATAGATACACATAATGGAGACTGATGCTTAATGACGGAGTTTCGGACGGCATCGCCGGCAGCCATCTTACCAAAGTCAAGCTCAAATCTGAGGAAAAGTAATTTTTCTTTTCTGTACTTAAATAAATCACATTACAATCAGTAGTAAAAGCCAAATGGAATATTTGGGATGACAAATTGTTCAGAAAAATTACTTTGTGAGAAGAATTGATCTTTTAAAATGTACAGAACACGTTACCACAGCGCCATCTGCTGGCCATGTAGCTCAAAACTCAAGAAACAGGAACGTTTTCATGCATGTGTGATTGTTTTGTCTGCAGTAACTTATGTGTCGATTCAGTTTTACCTTAAACATTTAAAACAGTGATTTAAATCCCTGTGTGTGACCCCATCAGTTTATTTTCTTACGAAAGTTCATGGTTATAACTACTCTGAAAAATCCAGCGTCACCACTAGTCTGATGTTTATAACAAAGTGGTTTGAAAATTGGTATAATATTGAGCAAGTTATCTAAAAACTACATGTCCTATTAAAATTAATGTTAAAGAGTGAGGGGGCTGACTGTGGTAAGATGGCCGCCCAGTGCGGCCAGCAGCGCAGGCGAGTCATCTAACATTTATTATGTACATCTGTGGGTTCAACTGTCACCATGTTAGCCATCCAGCTAATGTTGCTAAAGCAAAAAGGCAAACATGCACAGGGTAAGATAATGTTTGTGTTCCTTTAGTTGACTGTTCTGTGTGTTCATCATCAATCAAAATGATGCTAAAATCACTTCCTCCATCCTAACTCCAGCTCTCCATTTCCACTAAAGTCCTCATCGTCTTAATGGTTTCCAGCTGGTCATCTGAGCTGCAAAGTGGAAGCTGTGGTACTACAGGGGTTTCTGTTCTCCAGTTTAGTGTCAGCATAGTCTCCCAATGACGTCAACGTTTGTTAAACCACACAATTCAGAAATGCAGCTCAAAAAGCAAAACAAATTACACTGAAATAAAAAAGACTTGTTTTTATATAGACATAATGTAATATGCCTCAATCCCACCAGAATCCTGGCTTTGAAAGTATTAAATGTGTTAATTAGGGGTGTGTACTCCCTATGAAACCAATAAAAGATTTTCTTTGGACAGTTTTTTGTGCATTGAGTGTTTGATAGTTTTATTGTTGCACATCGAAGCATCCGTGCGACCAAGCTTAGCTGCAATCTTACATGAAGAAGCAACAAAACACATTTACATTATACCAACATCCTGGGACCATTCAGCAACCATGAGGATGTTTAAATCCTTAAAGAGAGGGTGAAGAACCACAGGTGCACATGCAGTGCTTATTCTATGCTACTTCAGAAAACATGGTGGAAATATACTCAATGTTATGTTTCTTGCAGTAGATTTACCCTTTAAACTTTGATTAAAAGTGTGGACAAGCAGTGGGTGGAGGTGGTGGTGGTTGGGAGGGGGGTGGGGGGGGTGATAGAGGTTCCCTACCTGGTCAGCAAGCTTTCCCAGCCTGTGAGGCTACAGCAGCAGAGAGGAGGGTGGAGGAAGGAGGAGGAGGAAAGTGAAAGGGAAGAGGAGGAAGTAAAGAAGGAGGGAGGGCGGAGACAAAACCAAGTGTGAGATATGAGGGTGGGGTTATGCATTAAACCAAGGAGGAGAAAAAAATGTCAAAATGGAAAACTCAAACCAAACAAGCAGTTAAATTAGAAAATATTTTCCAGCCAGATGTTAGTCTGTGACGTGTTAAAGGTTTAGATAAAATAGTTCTGTTCCAAATGAGTTATACAGCTGCTTTCTCTGCACAGAATACAGGCCATGCAGGTAGAAGTAGCTGAAACTACTGAGGAGAAAATAAGTGGAAATAATGTGAAAAATCTGTAATTTTAGATTTACAAAAATAAAATGGAGCACCTTTATTCTTCCAAGAACTCTCATTAAAAAAATCAAAAACTAAACAATCCAATTTGATCCATTGACGGGGGCAAATGGTCCAAAAAATGGATGTAATGGTTTGCTTGAAATGGAAAAAAATGGAGCAAAACCTGAGATGCAGAGAAAAGGCTGAATTCCTCAAGAGCTCTGAGTGAAAGCAAACCAGCCAATGAAGACTATGGCTTTCATTTGCAGACTGGTTTCTCCAGTTGTTGCTGGACTGATTATTTTCTGCTAAAAGGCAAAAGTGGCTGAAGCCTGTGCAGGAAATTATAACTATTCACACAGTTAGAACATTCATTGAGCTCAGAGATACACAACCAGCAAAGGCTCCACTCCTCAGCTTAGATCAAGCCCTTTCCTCCAGAGCGACCCTCCTGCAGCCTCCATGACACCTGAATCAAACGAACGGCCTCTGCACAGCTGAATCACGTGCCGTTTGATTCTGGCGCGTTGGAAATGGGACGCATCTACAAGCTGCAGGATAGCAGCTCTGGAGGACTGGACTCCTGCCTTAGACTGATAGAATGATTGGCGTTTATACGTAAACATTAAAGGTGTCTCCTGACCAAAAAGAAAGAAAAAAACACTGATAAAATAAATAATAAATAGATTTAGAAGAGAAACTTCCACAAACTTCTAATTTCAAACGTTTGCAGCTTACAGGTTTGTACAGAGATAACCTGTAAGAAACAGAGTTCCTGCATAACTAAACTGTGGATGCTGGAAACTCCACAGACAAGGAACCCAGGAAAGCAACACTAATTCTTTTTCTTTTATTTCTATATGTTTTGGACTTTTTTAATTGAGAGATTTTGTGTGGTGCTGATGCCCCAGAGTCTCAAACACCATGGATAACAAGAACCCCATCCCTGAATCCTCCTGAAGCACTCCTAGACTAATGGAGTTGCAGGTAAGTACCGGAGGTTGGCTTTATCTCAAAGCAAAGCATTTCCCTGCTAGCTAAAAGCCTTCAGCTACAACAAAACCTCTAAAAAAAGATTCTGATGAAAGTTCGGCCGTGCTGCCACACCAACAGACGAATCAGACGCAGCGACGGGGAGGTAAGAATCGGACTAACCTGCAGGCAGATGGCCAGGTTGATCCTGCAGCCGAAGGAGGTGCTGACGGCTCGGGGGTGGAGCCCCAGGTCTTTAAAGAGTTTGGAGAACGACTGTGTGAGGGCTATCCTGGGACGCTCCTCTGCTACAACCACGCAGGTCCTGACTCGAGACAAGTCCAGTCCTCGAGACTGGAGGGGTTGGAAAAAAGGTGGAGACTGAGAAGTTGCCTTGTGGGATGTGGGCCAGCCTGGTGGAGAGGTGGTTACCTTCAGCGCGTCCGTCTGCAGGCCGAGGCCTTTGGTGCAGAGCTCCATGACGCTGTAGGAGCAGAAAGTGTCGCGGACCTTATACTGACTGACCGCTGAGAGCCAGAGAGCCGGGTTCACCTCCAGCTCAGAGGGAGGGATCAGGATGGACTGGTGACCTGAGTAAACGCTGCAGGAAGAGCGAGGGATTACAGTCATAAACAGACGTTATGTCTGGCTTTCTATGGGTGGAAATGTCTCCACAACATTTCCTTACATTCATGACCTGGAAAGTGTCCGGCTGATATGTTGTACCAACGTTTTCACCTTGATGTACATGGAGTAAACTACAATTGGGATGAAACCGGAATAAAGTCTGAGTCTGGGATCCTTCTCGTCATGCTTGACCCGATAAACCACCGCACCCTTGCCTCAGAGGGTGGTGTTTCAGTGTCATGGTAATAATAAATGACACCCATTGTCTTCCCAGAAAGGTGCTCCTGGGCTCGGTACTGGGTCCTCTTCCCTTTTCAGTGACCACTGTATATTTGTCTGTGTCTGTATGCAGGTGATACCCAGCTGTACTGCAGCTCTTCTCTATGAAGCTCCACCTTCATCTAAACTAGTAAGGCTGCGCTGTTTATCATCCAACTTAATTACTTCATCGAACATGATATGAAGATAAAAAATGTCCCTTCATCTCTCTTCTTAAGGTGTGTGAAAACCTGGGTGTCATGATTTCTTTTCTTACCATGTTGGTGGGTTTGTCTCTTCATGCTGCTTCTCATATTAAGGCAAAATAGAAAATCAGAATGGCAAAGAACCTAAAACTTCCTTCGCCACTGATATGGGTTAGTGTCGACTATTGACATTACTGTTACTGTTTAAGAGCTGGGAAATACTTGCTGCACCACTAGGAGTATGTAGAAAGCGTCAAGTTGCTAGTCCATTGTATTCCCGGGAATTTTCAACTAACAACATGATGAAAATGGACTTTGGAAACTACTTTTACTACTGAACAGAAGAGAAAAGGCGCTATATGCCTCTGATGTGCACGTGCAGTATGTGCGTCCTACTGACCAAAATAACACAGATACTGTAAGCGGTACAGAAAATGGTCCATCTTTGGCCCTACATTTGATTGTACTTTTTTCCAACTTCAATAATTTGTCAAAGTGATTTGAAGTAAAAATAAGTAAATAAATTATAAGTTTGAATATGCACTTTGGAAATCTAAAGCCTGACAAGCAATAGAAGGCAAAAATATATAATTGTTTTTTTTTGTGAAAGTTTAACCACTTACCGGCATCTCTGAGATCAATAACATTCTATTGCCATTTTAGAACCTCACTCTGTGCTCACCTAAAAACAGTTTGTCTTTGTTTCTGATCTTGCTGTTGTTTCTAATATTATAATTTATTTACTTATTTATTTATCTTCGCTTTCAGACTTCTCCTTATGTAAACTGTAAACTGTACCTGTGTGTTCTATTTGAACCGTAATATGAACTGAATTTGGGAGAGTGGAGGAGGGTTGGAATTGTCTAGTGTTAAATGTTTGTTTTACTGTATAGTCTGTGTATTCTGTACATTATGTAGTAATGTTTCTTTTGTTTCGTCTAAATCTATGTGTTTTGTCATATTTGTTTATTGTTCTGTCTATTGGTGTTGTGCTTTTGGTCCCCCTTGCAAACGAGATGGTGCATCTCAAGGGGTTTTCCATAAATAAACAAATTTACCCACAAGTCCATTGTAAAACTGATGTACTGAGTCACGTGACCCGTTCACATTAAGTAGCCTAAAGATGGTGCCATACGTAGGGACGGAGGAGACACAAGTTCTTTTAACTAAAAAGATTTGGAGACCAGTAATAAAAAAAAAATATAATCAGCAGCCCTGATTGCAAACAACAGCCAAATGTTCGTTTTGTACCTCCGTCCTCCTCAAGGTCGAGTCGCATGGGACTAGATTTCATGGGAATTCGCACCATTCAGTAGCCTGGCTAGCGCGACTTCAATGTGAGCATTAGTCTGGCCAAGAGCTTCAGTACCACAGTTTCTCAGAAGGGACGGTTGACCCTCCTCCTTCAAATGCCGCTGTTCGCGATTGGTCAAAGCTTAAATCAATCAAAGCTTAAACCAAACACAGCACTGTTTTCTCTGACTTGTGTGTAGCCAGCTGGGCTAACAAACTCTTACCGAAGCCGGTCGGGAGCAAG
>JAVQJG010110312.1:0-45134 GCA_036024015.1 Craterocephalus amniculus | reverse complement strand
AGTTGATTTGTAATGAATACACAATGTATGACATTTCATGTTTTTTAATTGCATTACAGGAAATAAAGAACTTTATCACAATATTCTAATTTTCTGAGACAGACCTGTATATACTGTATGACCATCATCCAGCAACAACCATGTATTGTCTGGGCCACAGGTAAGTTATCTATACTTGCCTGCAAAATTATTCATCCCCTTCAGTTATAGAAAAGACAAAATTCTTAATAGTAATTCAAATAACCGGAGACTGAAACAAGCAATAATAAATATAAATTTGCTAAATTCAAATTTTGTGTTCTATTGAACCACAATTCAAAAACAATGTCATGATTTCCATAATATCTTTATATATATTATTATTTTTATCAGTTTCACCTTATGTCAGTGATAGGTGGTTTTCCCCCTTTTAATGGAAGGGAATAATTTAGCAGACAATTGTACACTGTATAAAGGTTAGTTACACTTATTTTCATTTATATATCTCCAATTCTAAAATAAATTCAAATTGAATGTTACTATTAATTGATGTATCTTCTAATTCATAATTGGATAAAACGAATCACATGTCAAGACAGAATCAAGGAAGTGTTGCTCGCACAATCCATGGATGTATTATAGAACATTTATTACATATATATTTACATATTTATTATACATCCATGACATTGCAGAAATGATTTCCATTCAGATGCTGCGTGATGCATGATTACAGCCACCATGCAAATAAATACATGAATAAATAAAACTCATTGACTTAAATTTAAGAAAAAAACTTTACTGTTGGCAAATTTAGTATGGCATTTTTGAGCACTGAAATGAGTCGTCATTTTCAGTAACAAGCAGGTAAAATCGTCCTGAGACGCTCAGACGTACGCGGCGGAAGTTGTGAAACGTCGGCGCCCTCGTGTGATGAGCACGCACGCGCTCCCGCGTGTGTGCTGCCTGTGTTTCAGTGGGTGAGCCCGCTGTGGTGAAGTGATGGCAGGGGACGAGCCGACACTCAGAGAGGAATGAGAACTTGTCGGGGAGGGCGGATAAACCTTCGGCACTGTTCGTGAAGCTGTTTGCCGCCGGATTTTACGGTCTGAGCTCGTTCCTGATCGTCGTGGTGAACAAAAGTGTCCTGACCAACTACAGGTAACGGTTTCTCATCGGTAGCTGCCATGTTAGCTTGTGTAGCCGCTGGAAGTTGTGCTGACTGGATAGCGGAGACAACACCGTGGAGCTCATTAGCTTTACTTTTGGCTAGCATGTTACAGTGAAAACAGACTTGGAAGCTTTTACTGAACACATTTTTTGATAGCTTTTCAGTGTTGAGTCCTTGTTAGCTAACTGTGGGATGCGTTGCTATTTAAAACTGTAACTGAAGATTGAACTCTGCCGTTTCAGGTTCCCCTCATCAATATGTGTCGGAATAGGACAAGTAGGTTGAACGGTTTTCTGCTATTAACCAAACATAAATGGCTATTTAAAACGAGCAGGTAGAAAAAAATGGATTTTCCCTTGTGTGTGTGTGTCCAGATGTTGGCCACAGTGATTGTGCTGTGGGTGGGCAAGGCTGCGAGGGTGATCACCTTCCCAGATTTTGATGAGAGCATACCTCACAAGGTGAGACATTCACAGGATCTGAAACAAATGGCTTTTTTTCTCATTAATTCAACGAATCCCTGTTAATGATCTAACTTCATTGTGGTTGTTTTCTCATGGTTAGGTAGGTAAAGGTTGTTCATGTAAGACACTGATCTGTCGTGTTTATTTTGTAGACATTTCCTCTACCTCTCCTTTTTGTGGGAAATCAAATCACTGGTCTGTTTGGTACCAAAAGGCTGAAGTAAGTAGTCATTCCTGCACTAATTTGATATGCATGATGGTAAAAGAGAAATTAATCATGACTGTTATGTCCTGATGTCCTTTCCTACCAGTTTGCCGATGTTTACAGTCCTAAGGAGGTTCTCCATCTTGTTCACAATGCTGGCTGAGGGCTTTCTGCTCAAGTAAGATTACATGACAGTTAACCCACTTTTCTTGTTAAATCATTTGTCCACCCTGACAAAAAACCTTTGTGTCTGTACAGTACTTGTGTTAATTCTTTGCTGCTCAAAGCAGACAGATTAAATTTCATTGTCTTTGACTTGGGGCAGGAAGAAATTCTCCAGGCCAGTCCAGCTGACAGTATTTACAATGATCCTTGGGGCGTTTATAGCCGCAAGGTAAGTTCTACTATTTCCAGGTGTCCCAGCTTTTAACAAGACAAGAATTACCTTCACTACAAAGGGTGGCTTTGTATTGATATATGTCCACACTTCGTTGACATGATCCTGAGGCTCATTATACAGATGTTGTACATCTGTAGTAAAAGGAACTCTGCAGCAACATGGCTTACCTAATGTTTAACTCTCAGTGACAGAGTACTTATTTATTTTTATGTAATTTTCTGCTTTTTCACTGTATATAGTGCCGACTTGTCCTTTGACCTGCAAGGCTACATATTCATTCTCCTGAATGACGTCCTGACTGCAGCCAATGGAGCCTATGTGAAACAAAAATTAGACGCAAAGGTATGTGGCAGCACCAATCCGATGAATAGTGGCCATTGTTAGGATGGAGCTGTGCTTGGCATTGAGTTGATGTTGACTGTAGAGAACCCGAGCTGTCCGTCAGCGTCTGACTTTAAGGATCTCAGTGTGCACAAACATGTTGAGCTTTTAGTTTTTCGTCTTATCTGAGTTGAATTGTCGTCATATATTCATCATAGTTTTTTACCTCTTATTTTACACCTGTTAAAGCAGAAAGGCCGTGGAGCTTGTTTTACTCGATATTTATGTCACATAAGCAGACTGCTCAGCTCTCAAGTTACACCAGAGGCCGAGCAAAATCCAGATTTAGTCTGTGATATCTGTAGAGCACTATCTGCTGCACCGAGATATGTGATGGAGTATCTGAGTAAATGATGTGGCAATGTGAAACGGAGCCAAATGAATGCATATTAGAGGTTTTTAGACCATGTGTGACATCTGTATGCGCTTGTTAGCGAGGAATGCAGAGAAAAACTTGTGAATAACTCACTGGTCTGCTTATTTTATGCTCTCGTTGCTCAATTCCTATCTTTTTTCTTCTACTTTTTCTTTCTGCAGGAGTTAGGGAAATATGGATTATTGTACTACAATGCTTTATTTATGATCATTCCCACTATACTCTTGGCTCACGTGACTGGAGATATGCAGAAGGTGAGCATTTCAACTCTCCTGTTATCTTTTTAATTGTACTCAGTGGTTATTTGTTGTTGAATGATTAGTATAGTGACTCTGTGTTCCTGCTTAGTTGTTGCGAGGTTTAATCCCAAAATAAAATGTGTGCACATACGTGTAAGCATGGGTGTGTGCAGTAAGTATGAGCTCTCTTTTGGTCAGTCTTGGCAGAAACCTTTTGGTTTGCCCAGCTGGGGCCCAGCAGCCTGAAAAGCACAAAGATGCTATTATGCACCTAGTAGAGCCAGCACAGCAGCGTCTACAACTTCCCTTGACTGAATAATCGCAGTAGAGATACAGACTACCACCTTCTTAAAGCTCATGGAAACTTGGTCTTGGATTTGCAAGTTTCTAAGAGTTAGTTCAACTCCTTTAAATGTGCTCAGTGCTGCAAAGTCGACTCATCGTACCTGTGATTCTTCCACCGAACCCCTGCTTGTTTTTAAACTCGTATGCAGTGCACATTTTTTTTCGCTATCACCCCCCACCCTCCCTATAAATACATGTCTATGCGTTTGTATCTAATACTGTGTTTCTGATCTCAGGCTGCAGAGTTTGATGGCTGGTCTGACGCATTATTCCTCTCCCAGTTCATCCTCTCCTGTGTCATGGGGTAAGATAAAAAACCACTAGTGGATCATGCCAAATTTCTGTGGTTCATATCAGAAATTAGATTTATTCCCACTCCTCCCTCTGATTGTCTGCCTCACAATCTACAATGTTGTGAAATCTGATTTCATGTCAGGACATGAATTAGGCTCAATATGATCTGATCTCTTTAATTTTTCATTTTCAGGTTTGTCCTGATGTATTCTACAGTACTATGTACACAGTACAACTCAGCATTAACAACCACCATCGTGGGGTGCATCAAGGTGGGCAGCACAGTGACGTAACAGTTAGTTGCACAAAAACACAAAAGCCCACGGTCTCTCATTTGCATTTTCTTTGTGTTGCAGAATGTCCTGGTGACGTATATCGGGATGGTATTCAGTGGAGATTACATTTTCTCTTGGACTAACTTCTTAGGATTGAACATCAGGTAGGAAAATGCAAGTTTGTTCACTATAGGCAACCAAGCACCTGAGATGCTTTAATGTTATACATTATGTGCCCAGTTGACCACTTGGATGGGGACTGAAATAGTTTAACTACTAGATGGATGTCCTCAGTATTATGTAGATACTATGATGTGTGGAGGCTGATTCCTGCTTAATTTAGTCATTGCAGGACATTAACATCAGGTCAGAGATTTAACTTTTTCAGTACCTCATGACTTCCTTTAAGAGGACATGCTGTCAGTTTCCTGACAACAACACTCCTCAAACCTTTCCTCTAGTGCAGCTATGAGGGTGACATTTGTGTTTTCAGGTAAACGATTGGATGCCCCCTTCCAAGAAGTGTAAAATGTAATGACTTTGATTGCATTGTTAAAGGACAAGTTAGTTTTTTGCAACATGGACCTATTTTCTAGCATGAAATGTGACCATTTATTCACCCAGACAGTTTTGGTGTTACTCAAACTCCTTCGGGAGATATTTAGATCCACTCGCAATCAGCGTACATCCAATATAATGGGAGTGAATCTCGCGTAGCCTCTAAATATGACAATTTCTGCCACAAAACTCCTTCATTTCAACAATGTGTTGTTATGAACTGCTGGTCCGATCCTTCTTTGAGCTCAAAGCGGCTTGGAGTTGCGTTTTTGTGACGATCCGTTGTTATTTACAAAACCTTGGTGAAACAAAGGAGTTTTGCCAAAGAGGTCCAGGTTGCAAAAAACCCAACTCATCCTTTAACACAGAAATTAATAACAATCTCTCATCTTTAGGCACACTGGAAAAGTTTGAAAATTTTGTAAAACACAAAAAAACCCAGCTCAATTAAATTTATTGTAAATATATATTTACAGCACACCTCTGACTGAAACAGAAGTCACTCATCATGAGAAACCTCCTCACTAATATGAACCAAATGCCTGATTTTTCCAACACTTAAATTCTGTTCTAAGAGGCAGGTTTTGTGAGTCAGCAACATAACTTCATGTTTGTTTCAGTGTCACAAAGCTGGTTCATATTTTGGCAGGTTTAGGTGCTGGTTGTGAAAGAAGAGCTCAGTTCACTCGAAAACAGGAAACTGGCTTTAACTAGAGTCAGACTGGCTCGGCACGTCTTTTTGGGAGATATGTACCCTGGAATAGATACTGATTGCTCTGTTCCTCCTATAAATCTTTTCCTACAGTGAATGTGCAGCATACACACTTACAAGCTGCATCAAATGATATCTGTACCACTACTTGTGTTTTTAATGAGAATCATCTTAAACTCAGGATAAGTAAAAGCCTTATGAAGGTTTTAGAGCCTCTACATGCTCACACACACTGGTTTTAATCACTTTTCTGCCCTCTTTTTCTGAGGGCTGCTAAGAACATTTCAAAAGACTTGTGTTGTATAACGGAAGTGCATCTTCTTCGGCTACATTTTTATTTGCAAACTCATGAATCATTAGATCTACTGTAAGACAGGGCAGTTAAATTGATCAGATAATTGATTCATAAATTCATGGAGTTTGCTTGGCTTTTTTCTTCTTCCCTGGTTTCCAGTAGCTTCCTGCTTTGGCTGCAGCAGCTGTGCAGCTCTGACATCTGCAAGGAATAAATTAGAATTGGTCATCTGAAGTCAGCTTCACCCATTTTACAAAATATCAGAGTTGGAGAGGCTGAGTTGCTAGTTTGCAGGCAAAGTTGAGCCTAATGTCCTAAAGATACCACCGATATGTTGGCCCTGCTTTCTAGTGCAAGCCTCTGCTTGCTCTTTATTGTGCTAAATTTTAAAAGGAAGACTGAAAAATGAACCAAAACCCTTTTGTGTTGTTACAGCATCGCTGGCAGCCTGGTGTACTCGTACATCACTCTCACTGAGGAGCAGTCCAGCAAAGCGAGCGACAACAACAAGCTGGACATGAAGGGGAAGGTGGTCGTGTAACAGAGACACTGGATTTATCTTTATTACTCTGACAAACGGGAAATATTTAGTATGACTTATATTTATGGAGTATTTTAGGAGCAAATGCGCAGTATTGGTGGGGCCTATTTTTTTCCTCCGAAAATTTCCTCGGAAATGGAGCCATGATGTCACCATGCCTCGCCCGCTGCTGCCATGGTTACAAAACCCTCCAGAGGGATCTGAGGCTGATATCTGATACCTACGTATAGATGCTGTTTTCTTTTTAAATATTTAAATTTTGATACTGTACGTGTGTGTTTTGAGAACAAGGGAAGTGGAACCGAAAATATTTATAAAGATTTTTTAGTCTTTGGACAAACTGAACATTTCAGTCACATAATGTTTAAGAGTGAAACAGCTGGATTATCAGCTGTTCTGAGGCATCACGCTGATATGAAATAACGGTTATTTTAAAGACACAATCCTTGTTTTTGTCGCCTTGTCTGTTTTGCTGTTTACAAGGAATGTAACTGTAAATGCCTTCTGAGCACAGTGAGATGCACTGACGTTTAGTAACGTTTTGTCTTTAGCCTCCAACGTTTCCTCTCTTTGCAGATGCTTTTAGCTTGCTACAAACAAACAGTGATGTAGCCTCAGTCTTAAAACAACCAAAGTGGACGACGGGCAGTAGGTTCAGCTCCTCATAAGGATTGTGGCTTTAAATGTTTCTGCCTCCTTTTTGTTTTTTTGTGGAAATTATTTCAAACGGTTTACATTTTACTCCCTCAGTATTATAGTTTGAACTCTCCATGGCAGTAATTGGTTATGTTTATGTAAAAAGAACAATAATTCTTACTGTTTACATGTTGTTTGTACAGGGGGAATTCCTTGTGATGTTTTAGTTTGTTGCTTTTGTGCATCTTCCACAGTGTTCTCGCACTTTTCAGCAGAGGTAGCGGCTGCAAAGCAACAGAAACGAATTCTCACCTACTGAGACTGAGATTAATGTTTTAAGTGGTACCTGGTTGTGTGAAAGATTCCTAACCAGATAGGGATGCTGACTTGTTTTCTACATTTTTATCTGCTCAGTTTTATATTTATTTATTCGTTGTTTTTTCTTTAAACATTTTTTCAGGTGAAGTTATACAAATTCTCAATGTGTCATCTCATAGTAATTTGTAACAAAAAAATGTATTTTTACATTAAAAATAAGAACCTTTACTATTTTGCCTGCCTGCAATTTAATCTTTGTGGTGTCAAGGATAATATTTATGGGTTGAGACTTTTACATAAATTTTTACATTATTTGATGCTCAGTTTTGGATAATTGTTCATATCGTTGGCTGTTGCCTATGCCCAGCTAAAACAAATACCCGGGTAACTAAGCCACACCACCTTTCATTGTTTATTTTAGATTATGCACTTATAACAGTTACTCTTCATGTTTTCCTCCTCTGAGCCTGTTAGTGCTCCTACGCCTGATAAACCTGCAGCTGATGCTTGATACCACCACTGGGTGAGGCTAAAGTACAAACATTGTCAGTTCCACTTCATGTGCAAACTCTAGTTGAACCATGTCACAGATCACCACTGGTTTATTAGTCCAGATTGAAAGCAACATATTCTAACAAAATATTTTGATTTTCACTAGGGATGCAACGATACTCCGAAAATCGATTTCAAATCGATTCAAACCAGTTTAAGTGGCAATCAATGTAGATAAAAGGAAAATCGATTTGCATGGAATGCATCAATGCAATCAACTAAAACTTCCTTTGTTCATAAATTATTTGTTCAGTGTTAAGTTTTGTTATAACCGGCAATACAAAATCACATTTTCATCTTTCATCTGAAGATGCATGGGTGTCAATAATTTCGATCAGGACTTCTAGAGTTTTTTCAGGCTCAGTCATTTTCTGTCTTTGCTCCTCTAACCTGCAGCTCTTACACCCTGCCACAAAATCAATACAAAACAGTTGGACTGTCAGCAGTGTCACAAGGTTCTGGGTTCTTGTACTGATGGTGGAAGAGGCTCAACGGAGGTTCAGATCTGGACTCTGGTGGCTAAATGATGTCTCATGCTCCCTAAGTCCCTCTTTCACTGTCTAAGCCCGATTAATTGTCTTGTTTAAGTGATTAAACAAGACAAAGTCCGTTAATGGAACAACCTGTCCATTCAGTAGTCTGCTGAACTCACTCTGTGGGCATGTAGCATTGCTGAGCCAGATCATAGACTGCCCCCAAAGGCTTGTACAGTAGGCTCTGCTTATTGAATGCTGGTGATTTGATCCTTCAACAGACCATTTTTCTGCAACCATGAAATTTCTTTCTAAATTTTTATTTAAAGAATGAGAAGCAAATGCATCTGTTGGGGTTGACTAATTTTTACACATTTGCATGTTTAAATCCAGGTGGGCCCTTCTTTACGATTCCCTGCTGGAACGCACCTCACTCAAATCAGTGCATCATTAACATGTTTATGCAGAACTTTACAAGCTGATGGGGACATCGATTTATAGAAAGTTCTGGCTTATTTTCAAATTTTGACAATATTTGCAGTGCACTGTTAGTGAAAGGGTATAAAACAATAGATGGGAAGACGAAAATTAAGAAAAGGAAATCGAACTGAAAATCTTGCAAATTATGTTTAAAATGATATTGTTCCTGAATTGGATTAATTAGTAATCATCAGTTACACTCAAGGGTCATGTTAAATGGATGGTTTTATATTGGATTAGATGTAAATTGTTTTGTTGTCATGATAAATTTATTCCTACAAACATCTGTCCAGTATTGCTGAGTGGAGCGAATAAATCTAGATACTCTCCATGTTAAGATAAAGACCCTCTGGTAAAACCTGTATCATCACCACCAAACTAAAAATGTTATAAAATGAGTCAGTAATGAAGCATAAAATTGATATAAAACTTTTTAATACAAAAAAGAAATAAATCACCTTTGATACAAGCTCACAGCATGGCAACTTGTCCTGCTTTAACATGGTTGATCATTAAGTACAAAGAATCAAACTATCCCCACAATTTAAACCCAATCATTTTAAACTCATCTTCAGGAAACGGATGCATCTACAAGTTTGTGTTAAACATTTACTACTTGTATACAGTATACACACTCACACACACACATATTGTAAACTGGCTGAGCTTAGAGGCAGCAGAGAACTACCAGCTGTACAACTGGAAACAGCTACCACATGGTGTTGCATTGATTTTTGCAAGTAATAGGCACATTTAAATAACAGAGAAGCACCTTGACCAGTCTAATCTGTTCACACAAATGAGACAAATAAAGCAATTTCAGGATTTTTCAAACATTTGGCTAACAAATAAGTGTAAGAATAAATTATCCGGAAGAAAAGAAGACATTGATCATGCAGATAGAAAAAGGAGGGACTGTCACAACAGTTCATCATGTTCATCATTCATATGTAGAGCAAAAAGAAAGAGAAACATGACTTTAACCATATTCAATCAAGTTCAACAGAGTGGGAATAAATCGCTTCTGCATGATCATTCCTCACAGCCAGATTACAACAAATACAAAACACACTGATGCACAGTGATGTGAGGCATTACATAAAACAAAACAGGCTTAAGAAATTCCAGACAAAGACACTCAAGCATCTTTAAAATCCTTCACAAGTACATACAAACACGATTTCCCTTAGGAGGACACTACAAAGGTAAAAACATATTCCCAAGTATTCCTAGGATGTTAATAGAGCGGCTTAAAGTCATTCATGTCTTCCAATAGACGATCCTCTGAAGCCCTGAAAGCTCAGTGAGATTTTTTTTCAGTGAGATTCCTTTTCCTTATTAAACCTAGTGTTTTATGTTTTCCCTTCAATGTACAGTGTTAAAGAAGCTACAGCACCAACACAGCAAGATTAAACTAAGATGTGAAAATGCAGGAAACTGCTACTGTTAATGAGCACAGAGTAAGCCAGTGATATTTCAGATCAGCACAGTCAACCATCCTACTGACCCTTTCAGGATCAGTGCACCATCTACTGGATTTGCATGTTGATTTTTATCTAGAAAAACTTAAGAAAATGCCTTACTTTAAAACACTGCAATTTTCCTACGGGATAAAAGTATTTTTCATTTCAAGATCAAAGCAGTGTAGCAGTACACATCATCTCAATTCCTCTTCCACCTGCAGGTAACAACTTCTTTGATCCGCTTCTTTAAAGTTGCACATAAAAAGGTGGAAAAAAATAGCTCTTTTTGTACAGAGAAAGAGTTGATGTATTTCCTTTCAGATGGAAATCCCTTATGTTCTATCGAAGCAGATCTTAATGTTTACATGAACTATCAACTGTTTCTGTTTCAAGAGAATAAACATCACCAAATGAGCTGATTTAACAGAAAAGAAAGCAGCTGCCTGTTTTTCCATTTTTGTGCAGTCAAGGAGAAAAAATCCCTTTCCATTGGACAGAGCTGCATTCATTAGATCAGAAGACAAAACTAGATTTTAAAAAATTCCTTAAAACTTGTGTAATTTATCTCTGCTACACCGACAAGACGACTGGCTTTGTTTGCATTCTTCCTGCTCTGTTAGCAGCTGCTTGCATTGATGATTGCGGTGCATAACATATCGTATACTGCCACCTGTTGACATCACTGTAAAGCCCAACACGCTGATCTCACACAGGCACTGGAGTCCTAAAATGTTCTTGAGATGGAGTGGTGGCAAGAGAAAACACTGGCTCAGAAGATTTTCCACCTGGGAAAAATGTCTAGATCAGAGGGTGAGTCGCTGCGTAACAAAGTGCTTGCAGTGTGAGCATGTGTGTGTGCTGCTCGGGTCCTTTCTGCTGACCAGCATGCAACTTTCCACTCGCTCTGTGCGCTTGTGGTGGACGAATAATGCAACAGTAATATAAACACAAAGAGGAGCTTCATCTAGTGCTCCGAGTGGTGTGACTTGTACATCACATGCCGTCTCCTCGGTGCTCCAACCAGCTGTCCTTTCCAGACCAGAGTGTCTGGATCTCTCATGAAAACCTACAGAGCTGTGTGCCTGATATCAATCTGCTGTCAAGTGTCATTTGAAAAGCTGGATTCAAATTTGCAAGCTGACGTCTTTTTTAAATGACATACTGAATAACAGGTAAAGAGAGACGCCCTTCTTGTCAGACAGCTTTGACAACAAGACCAACCTGCTGTGTCACAACAACCATCAAGTTTGCCACGCTGATCTTTTGCGGATAAACCACATGAACTACTTCCCAAACACTGATAAATGTGAACCCGGACACAATCCAGGTCTCTAACAGATGAAAGCAGTGCTCCAACCGCGTCCAGGAGAGCTAAAGATAGTTCAACCCTCCACTGTGAGACAGAAAACGCACGCAGGTGCTGCCCTTAATGTAGCAACAGAAGATAGACGCACCTGTGACGCAACATCATGAGCAAAATGTTAACACTCCACCCTAAGAGGAAGCAGGAGCGAAGAGCACAGGAACCTTTATGTTGCGTTTATTCATATAAGATAAAGAAGGCTGCGATGCACTGACCTGCCTCCTGCTGTCTCACTTTAAACACATTTTAAAACATACACAAGTTATTTTACCTATTTTAGGTAACCTTTAGGTACCGTATTATGTTACAGGGAAATATCAAGGCAGCCACCACCACTAGGCACACTAGGTGAAAAGGTCACTGATTCATCCCTCAGGGGAGAAACGAGGCACGATGTTTCTGAACGAGGCTGTATCCTGTCATTACTTCCAAAACTAAAAGAGCTACCCTTACCTGACCGCTCACCCCATACTCAATAGGCACGTTTAAACTAAAAAAAGACTTGAATTAAACATAAACAACCTCTTTCATACAAAAGGGCTTTCTGGATTGAACAGTCCAGCTGCTGTGTGTCAGTGTCACAGTGTTACCAGGTTCTCAGCCACGTAACAGAGGCTGTAGAAGTTGCAGCCTATGCAGCAGAGGTTGCACAGAGAGGACAGCAGTCTGTACAGCCAAAGGCGGCTGCTGAGGTGCCTGTATTTCACGTCCGTCTCGCACAGCTTGGCGTAAGCTTCCCGGTTAGACGACTGTCCGATATCCTGACCGAGGCCGCATGCCTGCTCAATAAGGTGCATGTCTGCCATGATCTCTGATGTCATTTGGCCAAACCACTGAGCGTTGACAGCTGCGACTGTCACCGACACAAAGAAGATGAAGATCTGGCGGTGAGAGAATAAGCAGGGATTTAGTGAAGTCAGGGAAAAAGACGGCGATTGTATGATTTGATGATCTGGAAGCAGTGGGGTACCTGAAAGGCTTCTCGGTCGTCCAGCATGTCTTTGGGGTGATAGACAGCGTAGATGGTGAGGTTAATAAAGGCACAGGCCGAACCCAAGTGGAGGTAGAAAGGTACAAGGCGACTCTGAATAAACCCATACGTGTGTCTGTTTAGATGGTTGTCCATCACAAAGCCTGTGTAGAAACAAAAAAACGTTGAATATGACTTGTGTCGTTTTAACAGAGCAGAGGATATTGTTTAAAAACAAAAAAACAACACACATTTGACAGCAAAATAGAGAGAAAAAAGTTGAACGAAACTTGTACATTTCTTATGAACTCCAAGTAAACACTTTGTGACTGAGGTCAATCAGAATCAGATTTATTCACTTTTAAAAACGTGTCAGAATAAAAGTGGTTTACTTTCTCTCAGAATTATTTAATTTAGATTAAATATTTGATGAAATTTACCCCAAATTCAAATTTACTGCACGAGAGGAAGCAATGAGAGTTTATTCAGTAGGGCTGTCCCGATACCACTTTTCACTTCAGATACCGATACTGATACAGAGGGTTGAGTATTGACCGATACCCGATACTTACATTTTGTTTTGAGCCAAATATTGTGTCAAACCTCACCTCAAAACCTTAAGGTGTAACTGATAAAGTCCACAACAGAAGGTGTGAGAAAAATGTAGTCATTAATTATTAACCAATGAGTTAATTTAGAATACATTTAAAGACTTGGTGTAACACACCACATTTCACATTTCTGTTTTAAGAAAAAACAACCTGAGTAAATCCTGTACAAAAAGGTACTAGGGCGATCTCGTACAGGGTGCTGAGGTAAAAGGGCTGGATAGAAAATGTTGATCATCTGGTATCGGCAACTGTATCTGCATATTTCAGTGCAGGCCGATACTTTCCGATCCATGTTTTTTTTGTTGATATCGGCACCGATACCCGATACTAGTATCGGATCGGTCCAGCCCTATTATTTACTAGATTCAGCAGTTTTCAGAAGCTTCAATCTACAAGCATGTTCCAGACTTGCAGCTGTTTTCTTTAGATTACCCAATATGTCAAGAAATCAGAGTTTGAAAGTAGGCCATAAAATAACATGATTAACATGCAACTGATGTTAATTATGTCATTTAACCAAACAGAGGCTTTAGGCAAATTAAGCCTGGCAGACATCCAAACTGTTTAACGGCACAATTAATGTGATCCTTGCAACTGCTGCCCCATTCATCTGACAGCAGCTTAATATGATAGTGTCATACCCGATCACCATCATGCTTTTCCAAAATAGTTTGCACTGGACACTTGCTAAGGCAGACATACAGCTTTAGATAGTTGAATCAAGCTGCTGTTAAAGCACAACCTGATCGTTTTACTAAACATCCCGTTACTTGTCCCAGTATGTAAACACCAGCTTTAGGCAGAAGTATGTCTGGTGCAACTGCGTTGTGGAACTGTGTGAGGAAATATAAAAGATATTTCATCACTTGTAACTTTCTCTGTTGGAGATGACAGTGCTTGTAAAGTATAGCTGACTTCACAGCACACAAGTTGTCTCTTTAAGATGCCGGAACAGAGATTTTGTCTGATGAGCCTCGTGTTACAAAATCAAGATTTATATCAAAGGAGAAACTCAGCCTGGAAATGCTTTACAGCACTACAACTGTTAATGTAATCTAAACAATGTCCAACACATTTAGTTTCTGACTAAAGACACAAGAAAAATGTGTAGAAGAAAAAAGCTTTATAAGGAATTCATTTGTATAAATATTCATTTAAGCTCCACTGTTGTTCCAGAAATATGCAACTGATAAAACTCAGGAGCATGTGCAAAATGCCAAAGCCCATTTGAGTCTTGTTGAGCAGGAGAATTCTCATTCCAATCAGCATTAGTCGAGTGTTTTAGTTTTACATTGAGTCTGCGTAACATTAGTTGTCTGATAAACACAATTCATTTTATCTAGTCTGTCATGGAAATGTGCTCACGGATGAAGTGCGTCTTCTATGAAATATTATAATATATGTAAGTAAAAGATGCTGGTATGCTGCAGCAGCTTCTGCTTTCACACAGTGTGTAGCACAGAGACAGCAATAAAAAAGTGTCACAAGGTTAAGAGTCACAAGATTACTTGTTTTGCCCTTTTTTTAAATTTAAAAAGCTAAAAATGACACTTGTTAATGTAATTTCATGAAAGCCCTCTCAAAGTAGATTAAAGTGATACCGTCCACCACCTGTATTGTGTTAATAAAAAACAAACAAACAGGACTTTAAGAAAAGGAAGTTATAAAAATACTGTACTGCTACAAGATTAAAAAAAAGTTTGACTGACTGTGGCCTAAACGTGTGTAAACTTCAGACTACCTGCAGTCTTAAATGCAGACAGGTATGGGAATGGCAAACATTTTCAAACAAGGAATGTCCACACCCCAGTTCCCACAATGCCAGTGTGAGTGTGTAAACTTTACAACAAGCCACAACAACCAGCCAAGGCGTGGACACAACTGCAGTGGCAACCACAACCTTTTTTCAAAGCAGACACAACAGGTGCTACAAAAGCTCGTACAAAGTTCTGCTCAAACTTGATCCAGAAAAAAAAGATTATGTGATGGATCTAAGAACATATTCACAGCAGTGAGTCCATGTCAAAGTAGTAAAAACAATAAAATAAAAAGTATGGATCTATATATGCATGTATGTGCTACTTACTTGAAATGAAGGTGACCCATATTTGCATTCCCCAGTAGGTTGAGAGCAGCAGCAGCTGCAGCAGCTTCATAGTGAAAGTGGGCTCCTGATCAGTGGACATGCTTCTCCTAAAGATCGTCTCCTCTGCAGACAAGACACCTCTGTAGCTGTCAGAGCAGCACCAGGACAGGGAAGTGATACCTTTTCCCTTCACGCTGCTGGTCGAGTTTTTATGACGGTAGTCTCTGCAAACAATCATAAAAGGAAGCTATTTCAAGAAAACCACCACTGATAAACATCAATGTCACTTGTCTTGTGCGAGGGTTAAGGGAAACAAGTTGGTTAATTATTACTGTCACTCTTGAAAGATTGAAAAACTTCCGCATCGATGTCAAGGTAACAGGGTTGCTGTCCTCCCGACCTTACCCGGAGCACACCTCCATCAGCCCGGCAGGAAAACACGACAAAACGCGGAACCAAAGTCACGAAACGGCAATATTCAAAACCAATGGCGAAGCCGAATTATTTCACTCCAACCAAAACTATCAGCTGGTTGAGGTTAAAGGACTGAGATGACCGCAACAAGTCGTCAAAGTCACCTTCGCAAAAATGCGTAATTCTTTAAAGCGGCTACGGCTAACAGCCAAGAGGGGAAAACTACACTGACTAGCGGCTAACAGCTAGTTAAAACCGGCCCAAGTTAGCTTTACTTTTAAGCGTTTTTAGATAACTCCAGTAACTGTAAAAAGTAACTTCAAGTGAATAACACATTAATTTAATCAAAAGCTTAACGGAGCACAGCTTACCTGCGTTTCCCTAAATCAGTGAGCAGCCTTTGGTTGAGACTTCGGCTCCAAGCATGAACTTTTAACCGGCTTGACAGTATGCAGCTACCCGAATAGCTCTCTGCTCCTCAAGCCACTACAGGGAAGGGGGTGGAACCGCAAGTCCCAGGATGTGCTCTGGAAAATCCACCCTGCAGCTCCCAGCAGCCGAAACTGGTTCCCCCAACTTGTTCAGATCAAGCGCACATTCTCTTCCTGAAGAAAAGGGCTCTGCTTCAGATACAGTGGTTCATTTACATATTAGGATGCTCCAATATCCAGGAGTGGTGACGTCTCATGTCATTTCATTTATTAAGATCTACATTAACGACTGACACATTGGTGCGGTCTCCTCTACATTTCATCACAAGTTTCGTTATTTACATTATTTTTTTACACTCTTCCCACCCAAGGCATATGATGCAAAAGTTCAATGCAATTAAAAGCTAACAGGAAGCAAAAGCAAAAATGAAAAAAGAAAAATTAATGTACTCCTTCACAAAACAACAGCTAATTGAAAACATCATTTAAAACTAATTTACTTTTTCGGTAACATTTCTACCATGTGAACAAAAAAAATTTTTTTTTTAGAAAAAAAACTTTCTGTTAATTTTCAGTAACAGAAATCCCGACATGTTTTCTGAAAGGACTGGTGCTAGTAAATGCTGGTTAATATTTTTTTTATTTATGAAATTAATAAATTCAAATCATAGCATCAAACATGTCTCTGAAGTGAATTTAAATTTATTGCAAACTGATTTTCTGATAACAAAATAATTTGAACATTATCCCTTTTCTTTTGTACACCAATACATCTATACACTTTGTTTACAGAGAATGGTCTGAAGAAGAGAAATATAAAGTGAGCAGCAGTTGACTGAATGTCTTGTTGGTGTCAGAAGTCAGAGGAGACTGGTCAGACTGGTTGGACATTATAAGGAAAAGGAAACAGTGATTTATATGACCATTAATCAAGGTATGCACAATACTATCTCTCAATGTTGAAAACATCCAGCTTTGATGCATGACCCGGGTGTCACTCCTGTCAGCTAAGAATAGGAAACTGAGACATTGTCTTGTTTGATAAGTTTTAATTTTAGCCTCAACATTCAGATAGTACGGTCAGAGTTTGCGTTAAATAACATGAAAGCATGGATCCAACCCGCTTTATGTCAATGGTTCAGAGTGCTGGTAGTGTAATGATGTGAGGGACATCTTTTTGGCACACTTTTGGCATCATCACAAAGCTCAAATGACCTCCAACTGGTTTCTTGAGCATGTTGAGCTCACTGGACTCCAACGGCCTCCACAGCCACCACCTCCCAGTCCAATATTGCGCCTTTGGGATGTGGTGGAACGGGAGATTCATCATGGATGCAGCACCTGTGTGATGCTGTCATGTCAATATGGAGCAGAACCTCTGAGGAAGGTTTCCACCACCTTGCTGGATCTATGCCATGCAGTTCTGAAGTAAAAAGGGGGTCCAACATGGCAATAGAAAGGTATATCTAATAAAGTGACCAGTGAGTGTATGTGTAAGGATCATCTTACGGATCTTGAGGAAACAGTAAGATAAAACTAAAAAAAAAACACCAACAGAATAAAGGACATTTAGTTTGAGTCAAGATGTACCTGAAATCAGAACATGTAAATTAAAACTATCTGTGTACACAATGGGGGAAAGAAGACATTCATGACTGAATTTTCTAAAAGCCCTCCAGCCTCTTTCACACTGATTGAGAGGGCCTCCACAATCCGCCAAAATAAGCGGGCGGCAGAAGATGAGGGTCAGTGTCGGGCAGATTTACAAATTTTGTCATAAACTTCGGGGAAGGCCTCCTTACAGCCCAACTCCTCTCTCAGTCTGTGGTACAGCTGTCCATCGAACATCTCCCAAAACTCATCCCGGTCCATGTACACGTCTGCATACAGCATCTGGAAACTGCATAATGTTGAAAGAACATGTAAATCCCACAACAAGGGATGCAAATACGTCACAGTTAAATTTACCCGATTTAAAATTTACCCGTGAACATCCCTGACGAACTTCTCCAGCTGGCGTGTCGATGCTCTGGCTTCAAAATGTTTGACTTTAGGCTCCCCGTAAGCTCCGATATCCACATAAAGCTCCGCCTCTTGACTTTTGGGGTGAACCATCCCTCTGCCTGGTGGCAGCAGAAACGGGCACAGCCACAGAGGGTAAACCTGAAAGGACATTTGATAAACTTAAGGAGGTCTAGTTTATATCCAAATGCACGCTAACCTGCATCAAAGCCTCACCTGGATGTCTTGGTGAAAGCGTGTGATGGCAGCTTGCAGATGCTTCATGGGTATCAGCATGTCCTGGACCACATGGTGCTGTTCATAGAGACGCCTGATGGTTTCTCCCTGGGTGAGCTTCAGCAGGGAGATTTTAGGAGGTACCATCCACCCAAAAACCCAACGGAAGACAGGATTGTTGCCGAAGGGAATAATATCCTACGAAAAGAGCCACAACCGTAAATAAAAGACATCTGATAGCTCCAAAATAGAAACATCCACACATCACTGCTTAAATTAAAAGATTTTAACCCAAGTATCTTAAAGCCAGAAGAACCTCTCGTGGAGAAAAGTGCAATGTTTTGCATGGATGCTTAGGCTGTGTTATTGAATTTTAGCCTAAGAGCCCCTGTCAAATATCTATTTTATATATCAAATTGCAAGACTATCAAAATCAATTAAATCAGTGAAATATGTGAAAATCTGCCTAGTTTTTTTCAGAGTATAGACAGCAGAAAATGAGAAGATTACCCTAAAATGTGATGAAGTTGTCTTATTTTGACATTATTATTGTCACAGAACATGAAGTTTCATCAATAACACCTTTACTTTGAACAATGATGGTAAATGAACATGCAGCATAGTTTGAAATGTATGAATGAACTGTGCCTTCTCCTTGCTGTCGTGCTCATCATGCTGAATTCTGGCATCAGGGAAATCACTCATTTATTTTGTGAAATCCACTTAATGCCTGAATCTTAAGCTTAAGAGAAAGCTCCTTACATGAACATAATACTTCTTTTTTTTTTTTAAATCAAATATTTGTCTATATTGTACAGGGATTTATAGAGAGTGTATAGCTACCAGGTGTCTTGTTTCTATATTTTACACACCCTTTTGGAGGTTTAATAATCAGTGGGAAACTGGGAATATTCATATAAGATTCACCTTAAGTACCAACCCCCCCCCAAAAAAAAATCAATTTAATCACCCACGTTTTTAAAAAAAATCAATTTTAAGTTTTCTTTAAAATAAAAATAATAATAATTTTTTAAAAAAATTAAAAAAAATCAGCTTTTGTGTTCTATATGGATATTACCAATATCAGTGTTGGGCTCCTAAGCTAAAATCCTTTATTATGTCCTAAGGAAGCTGCATACAAAATTTGGTGCTTTATTCGGCTAGTGCACAATCTGGCTAAAAAAAAAGCGCTAAGCCTACGGACTATAATGGGATCCGACTCGACACGCCCAATTTCTTTCTCATTCAGTTATAGCCATGCCCACATCTCAACCAATCAGTTCTATAAAGTAGCTCTTATCTGATCCTACTCATTTAGTTTTCACACAGTCAGTTCTTTTCAGCATCTTGATTGCAGTCAGTGTCCGTCTTGAGCACGACTGCTGCTGTTTCAGCCACTTCTGAGTGCAAGCAGGCATGTCACCAGGTAAGTTTATTTTTCCAAAGTTCTACCTGTTAGTCCTGCTCTCACTGGAACAGCAAGCCCATCGCTGGCTGCTGCAGCCCAGCTCATCCCGGGCAGAGAGTCAGCGACAGAGTCGGAGAACCAGTAAGTGTTGCCTCACTAACATGCCTGACAGTACTCGCTATGAGCATACATGGCAGCAACAGCGTCAGTCTGGCTGATGTCCTTCTTCCACTTACTGTTGCGATTTAACATCTGATCACTAACAGAATCTCATTACACGCCACCACCATAATAAAAATAACAAGTCAGTTTGACCATTTTCACAAGAAAACCCGGATAACAGACACATTTAGTCCTTATCTGGGCTACTAATGCCTCAGCTACAGCTCTGCAAGTTGGTCCAAGCATGAAGAACCAGCATGGGCATGAGCGATTTTCTAATGGGAGGGGCCGTATCTGAGTACGTTTTGGCAATCACACTCATATGGAATCAACGGCATGATCCCAGGCCAAATACAAGCAACATAAAACTGCAGTTGGGACTTTTGCCATATTTGAGCCAAACATTGTTTTGGTTCCTACGTTTCACATGGAATATATTCAGCAATGTCTTCTTTCTGCTCAAAAATCCGCTGCCATTTTGTAAATTTAGAGAGGTTTTTCAAGGACTCAATTAATGAAGTTACTGTAAAACATGAAATATGATGAAATTAGCTGACAGACCTGGGCTAATAATGTGACAGAATTCCTGTTTTTGAAAGATTTCTTCTCCAGCTCTTAAATTCCACCAGAGGGCAGTCTCATCCTACCAAACACAGTCTAACACAAGCACATCCAACATAAACTATCTGCCCTATTTCTGTCCATTTCTTGCTTCCAATGTGAACAAAGACTAAATCCTTTCAAAAACAGAGCAGCCAAAAGCTCAGAGGACTCTCCTCTAGGTATCCGACAAACCAGCACCATGCATAATTTATCAGCCTATACTGCTGCAGAAATCAGGGATGCCAGACTCTTCTCACTAATGGCTAATGGTTTGTGTGTGTGTGTAAATTTGTGTGTGAGAGAAAGCTGGAGCATTAGAGCGTTAGAGCTGAATAAAGAGAAATGACCAAGCAAGTTGCTAAGATGATGATGATAAGCTTTTTCTGGCAGTCCCTGATGTAATCCTCAGGCTCAAAGGAAACACAATGCCTGTGTAGGCGTTTTAGAGTAGATGTGTCATCTAAGAAGGAAACAGACAACTACTCATGGGTCCAAAGGTTAGATGTCTTAATAAATCTTAGAAAACAGGTGTGTGTGAGTACCTGAATCTCCCAGAAGATGCTGCGCGTGTGTCTGTGATAGTACTGCCTCAGAGGGATGTATTCAACCCCAGCATAGTCTCCTTTCAGGTAGCCCTCCACATGTTTGAAGAACCAGGGTTTAAAGTGCAGGCCGATTCTGTTAATCTGACCCCCGAAAGAAAAAACAATCTTGAGACGCGATAAAAGGCGGGAAGACGGCTCCACGTACACACTCACCAACCGTACCTTGTCAGGCTCGGACTGATCCGTCATGGTTCCCGTCATGATGACGGCAGTATCCAGACTGTACTGGAGACCCTCAACAAAAGTGTTTTGCTTGTTCTCCGACGCCTCGGTGAAGCGTTTGCAGATGTTCTCCAGTCCTCTGACCGGCTCATAGTGCAGCTTTACCCAGGCCTTAGCCGGGACTATTTTAATCTCAGCTGCAACCAGAAATCCCAGAGTTCCACAGGACCAGGGGACGGCATGGAACAGATCAGAGTTCTCCTCCTGTTTACATAAGAAAAGACTGCATGCAGATCTGTCATGGTGATAAAAAGTAGCTTGTTCCTCATGCTCTCAGATGGATATACCTCACAACACGGACATGTCTGAAGGTGCAAATTTCAATTTTTTCTCTCCCTTTTTTCTCCTGTTAACTAAATAACCGCTGATCAGCATTTGTTGTTAATAAAAGGAGCATCAAAGCATATTTACTCCCCAACTCAGAGGTGTATCAAATGCAACTGGACCAAACCATAGAGACAATGATGAGAGTTGATCCAACTTCTAAAACAAAAATCTATCAGTTAATTCTTTTAATTGAACTGATACAACCATATTGCTTACAATGAAATGTTTTTAGAGACAACTCCATGTTCTTATCCCAAGTGGAGGGCTAAGATAGAAACCATGCAGACGGGCTTCTGATAATCAACCAATTGCATCTCCATTTGTCCAAGTAATATAACTAAAAGAAGGAAATCCCCAGTGGGTCACATGGGAATATTTTTTATTATTCCCTTTTCCTGGACATATCATGGACGTTGCCGTAAAAAAAAAAGAAGTTTTTTTTGAAAAAGGTGATGATACTGTGATTGTGAAGCTGGAATTTTATTAGAGCGTTTCACCAATTAAGGAAATGTTTTAAATCCATTTCTGCAAACATAATCTCGGTTAATCTGGTTCAGATCAGACTCATTTTATGTTAAATTTAAAACTCAAGTTTTAGTCTCACACAATCATTCTGCTTCTCTAGTGTCATGTCACAATTCTGACCAAATTTTTCAGTCCCTTATCTGTTTATCCTGCAAAATCTGTTTCACAAAACTTGATCCTAGCAAGGACTCAGTATGAGATCAGCTCAGTATGATCTGATCTGACTTCACAAGGGAATAACATATGGAGAAGGAAAACTGCATGGACATTATAGCATACCAAAGGAGAAAAAAAAGAAAAGAAAGACATATATGGTTAAATCTTACCTCTGTGCAGCGCACTAAACTACCATCAGCAAGAACCAGCTCATATGCAACACAGATGTGCTGAAATAGCCCATAAATATGGGAGGAAGACTCAATGCCTGTACCCATCACCAGCCCACCTGAGAGAGGAGAGAGAAGGAAGGGTGCCCGGCTGTAATTTAATTTCTACCTGGGTGAGAACAATAACAAGCAAACACATGAGCAGACAGAAGCCTTCCCCTGCTGCGAGTGTTGATCTGTGCCTGCATGAACATCAGGATAAATGAATGAACCGCAGCCTGATGGGAACACATTAGATTGTTGATGCGTAGTTTATGGCATCAGGAAATCCATTATGAAACATGATCCAGGGGTGCCTCCAACACTGCAGCCATTTCCTCTCAGTTTCAGTCTTTGGAGCTACGACGTCAGTCTTTCTAACGCAATTAGAGAAGTGTCTGAGGCTCTAAACAGGATGCAGCGATGGACAGAGGAGATGCAGATCTACCTCACGGAACCATGAGCGGTGGAAATCACCAGCTCAGAAACCAGATGCTTTCTCGTGAAAATGATGCACAACGTGATCAACGTACCCACTGTGAGGTCATCCAGCTCCGGCAGCACCGGTAGCGTCCAGCCAATGGAGTTGAGGAGAGCAGTTACTTGGCCCATGTTGGCCAGTGGTTCGACTCTCACTATCTGCAAGACAAAAATGCCCTGTGAGTAACAAGAAACCACCTCACTTTCTTAACAAACACACCGGACACCATTTTTAAACATCCATCTTCCATGACGGCTGTCTAACATTACTCTGACCTGATGATGGGGTCGGAGAGGTTTACGTTTATCAGGATTATTCCCAGTGTGTCTATCCAAAACACCTCAGGCTGCTAAATTTGGTCTCACAGTTATGAAGCTGTTTTTCTGTTATTTTTAATTAAAAGGTCCACTGCTCAAAGGCCTAATGGATAAACGGGCCATTTATAACCACTTATGTCAACATCATGATGGAGCTATAGGATGGTGGCTGCAGCTCAGGAGGAAGATGCTGAACTCTATGATGCCTCCTGATATGTTCATTGGGGTATAGATGCATATGATTGGAAAAAAGGTTTTCTTTGGTAAAAGTGCTTTGAGTAGTCAGCATATGATAAAAGATGCGCCGAACAGATGCAAACTATTAACCATCTTTCAAAATCAAATTTCTGTTCAGACAATGTATTCATTAATATTAATTGACCAGTGTGCTCCCATCCTAACACAGGGGAAAAGCGTCATTTCATTTCTTTTACACCTTAGTGCAGCTTTTTGTTGTGCTGAATGTCATATTCTTCTAACAGTCATTAAGATCTGGTCGGTGCAGTGGGATATTTGAAATTTACTCAATGGACTCAATAGAACAAGCCTGAAGGTAAAATTTTCTTTGAACACAAAGGATTTAAAGACGCGTAAACATAACCTGGAATCTTTTGCCGACATCTGCATGTCATCTTAAACCTGCGCACTCAGCCCCTGTTTACACCCACAAATAGACAAACGACAAGGTCAACAAGACTGGGAAATCTCAGCGCTCTGTTTGTGCTCATGAATAATTAAAGTTATTTCATCTAAAGCAAAACCTGCTTTTTTGTACACCATTAATTTTGTCTGAAAAAATGCATAGATAACATGCACCGGATGAACAATGCAACTCGAAACAAGTAATTTTTATGTGTTCAGATCTGATCATTGTAGTGCACATGTGGGAAGTGTCATTGCAAAGTTTCACTGCCAACAACAGGCTTGGCATGTATACTACATTGTTTCCAGTCCAGTCAGTATGGAGGTAATTTGCATTCTTCTGTTGAGTAAATGCATCTTTTTCATGCCAAAAGAGAAACGTTTAGGGAATTGTGCCTTGGCAGTGGCAGCCTTCAAGTAAAAGCCACCCTTTTAAATTTAATGGGCTGGTGATTTCAGACTCTTGACTTGTACTGTGGAGATCACAACCTTGTAAGATTTCTTGCATAACAGCAAGCAGACAGGTGTAAATAATACCATACTCAAAGTCAAAGTATGCAGCTCAGAAGATTCCTGACTTAGAGACTTTATGGGTTGCATCTGGAATTTTCCAGCTGCAATGAGTTCAAATGTATAATAAGGAAAAGCCCATCATAAAAGCAGATAAATGGCTAAACGTCTATATTTTAATTTGGAATAAATGTGCTCTGCTTCTGCTTACCTGTCTCTCTGTGTCAACCTCCAGAATGTCCATCATATTGATCATGATGTTCTTGTGGGTTTTCTTGTATTTGCCCACTCTCAGAGACACGGTGAGCCAGCCAGGTCGACCTGTACACATGTAGGTCTTACCACCCTCCTTCCTCCACTCACGCACCTAAAAAGGGGAAAAAATTAATACAGAAAAGAAATGATGACTATGAATTAAAGCAAGTGGGGGAAACACTTAAAAAGATGTAATTTTCTCATAAGTAGCTCATTTTAAATTGCAAATCTTTTTTTTCCTGGGAGGAAATGTTTGGGTTAAAACACCTGCAATAATTTTCACACACATGAACGTGACATCATTTCTATTTACTGTCTTTTAATTTGAGACCACTTAAACCTGGATTATATCATTATAATATCTTGTGAGCATGTGAACAACAATATTTGAAAAACAGTCTTAACACAAAAGGCTACTTAGCCAATCACAAGGCAACAACTCACTCCATGGGGTCATGTAGACATGGTCAAGATGACTTGCTGAGGTTCGGATTAAGCATCAGAATGAGAAAGAGAGATTCCATTGACTTTAAACATGGCATGGTTTTATCTGAGTTTAACTTTCCAAAGTTGCTGAATCCAGCGGCACACTAAGTTAAACATCGCGTTTACTTTAAAATTATTGAAATAATTAAACCAGTGCTGCTATTTCCAGTTATATCTTAAATTCATTACGCATGGATCTGTGTGGTCCAGTGAGGCGGTGTCATCTGAATTAAAAGTTCTGATGTGCATCTCATGAAAGAAAACAAAAATCACACTTAAGGGATATGAGATAAGCATAGCAACCTGCATTTGCACCTTTCTAGATACTTAATAATTCTTTATGAGAGCCTCACAGACCTGTGCGTGCATGCAGCCTGCTTACCTGTCGTTGAATATCTCGCACGCGCTGGTCGTGCAGTTTGGGTGCGGAGCTCATCTTGAAAATGAGCCACGCTCTCAAATAATAATACACATCGAATATGACGGACAGTGGCAGCAGGAACAGACAAACAAATATCCACCTCTGATGAACGATCACGTAATCTAGACCTTTGACTTTGATCCACACTACAAAAATAAGGACCAAAACTCCTAAATAGGACAGCGGATCCATGATGTCTGCAGAGTTTGGGATCAAGCAGGCAGTTTGCAAAGTGAAGGGATCTGCTTCACTTTTCAGATAAAGCCACGAACTTCTGTATCAATTAAACCAAACCTTTAAAAAAAAAAGATCCCCTCGATTCCTGATCACCCTTTCCCTGCGATAGGTGAGCGGTAGTACGCGGTCTGGACGCGCCTCCCCTGTTGCACGCGGATTGGCTAACATTATAAAAGAGGTGGAGTCAGACCACATATTTGTAATATAATTGGTCATTCCAGTAAACGTAGGGAAATCTAAAGAGAGGCCGTTTCTATTGCTTGACCAATCATAAAGCACGCACCGTGTCAGACCACGCACCATGTCCCCTGTCAGTGTTGGAAAAGTAAGGCCCACTTTCTTGTATAAGGTATTAAGCTCTTCCTGCTTCTTTAGATTTTTACATATTTAGTGTACATATATGAAAATAATTTCATATAATGATCAATGGAAAAAGAAGAAAAGAGTAGTTCCCTAGTTGCATAATTAGGGGTGTTTATTATGGAATATAAGTATTAGGGATTATTTTTTAACATGATAAATTATCAGTATGCAGATGTGAGTGGGGGATTAATCTTTTATCTCCCTGCATCACTGGCTTCTTGGCTGAAATTCAGTTGATTGGCTACATAATACTTACTTTAGACATTGGATAAAAATGTAGCTTAAAAGTAACTCAAAGTAAATCCTAAAACTATTAAGATATGATGTAGCCTAATATAAGAATAAAGAACAATATATGTGTTCACTAATAAAGTTATATGTAATAGATTTGATTATAAATATTTTTAAGATACAAAAGTATTTTTTCTACACATATTTCTAAATAATATTTTTTAACTTCATCTACTGATAAACCTTTGGTTTCATTCTAGTGCTGCCTTTGATGCTTTAATTGCTCTCTCATCTCGTGTAGGCTTCAACAAGTTTTACAATTCACAAAAGACACTGGATTTCTAATCTCTCTTACAGTAGCTGTCACCTTCTATGAGATTCCTGTTTACAAACAGAACTGTGTACCTTGAAATCAGGGCTCTTTTACAAATTTTGCTTTATTTTGTACATCAGATGACTGGATATTGAATATCAGCAAGAATCCATTGTCACGCATTCCTGTCTCGGATGTCCCAGCTATGAAGTGGATAATCTCTTCCTCTCATCCAGCAGTTCAGAAAGCAGTCAAATGTGTACTGAATCTATTTATGGAGCTAAAATGAAAGCAATTATACAACTGAATGTTTTTCAAATGCTATTTGAAGCTGCTGTTTTGGAGTGGCTCCATTTTATAAATCATTTAGACAAATGTGTGATGTCAGGTTGATGACTATTGTGTCATAAACTGCTGAAGGATGCAGGCATAGATTCTAAGTCCAGTATGTCCGCTTATCCTTAGTGTAATTGCTTTGAAACACACTCATTCACTCTCTTGTATCCTTGCACACACATACACATTCACACAGGCTAGAGTGGTACCCTTCAGACACATTAGACAGAGGGAGGGTGGGGCGCCAGTAAAGATTTCTTAATGGGCTCTGCCGTCCTCTCGTCCATCTGCCTTGATGATAAACACAGATACTCAGAAGCCTGATGCGCATCACAGACTTGACCATTTTATTTATCTTTTTTCCCTGCAATTCATGAATTTTGACACTTTTCTTCTGGATGTGGAGCTTCCGAGAGTCAGGACTTACACATGGACTCAACCAAAGGAGTATTCTAACAGTAATGGAGATGATGGAAATAACGGCAAATAGTACAATTTAAGAGGAATTCTCTGACCCAGGATTTCTGCAACTGTGGAATTAAACATTTGGATTTCTGGTCTCTGTCAGCGCGCAAGAGGAATGTGCTGCGTGTTACTGTTTACATGTGAATGACACTATCCAGCCCATCAGAGTCGAACAGTAACCTCAGAAATAGTTGACAGACGGAGGAGGATGCCTTCTTTGCACCATGGAGCAATCTTCGTCGGAGCCTTCCTCATTGTGACCGGGGGCTCCACAGCCTTTCTGGTCGAATCCCAGAGCCGCCTCCAGGCTTTCTCCCTGTGCTGTGTGGTGCTGGGGGTGGTCATGCTTATTCTCGGGTTATTTTGGGCTATGAACAGCAAAAGTGCAGGAAACTACAACCATCAGGAGTTTGACCCAGAGTGTCCCCATTACCCATACAACGACTACACCAACTACCCGAATCATGCCCTCTTCTCCCCCCCGGGAAGCCACTTCCCAGAGTCCCAGTCAGTATTTCTGCCCAGGTGAGTTTAAGACAAATTTGCTTGCTGTAGATGTTATCATTTTATATAGTTAAGTCTGCTTTAGTTGGACAATTTTTTAAATATCTTTTCGACAGAAACAAGGAAATATGAAGCTTTTCATAGGCCTTTCTTAAAAACTGCATTTAGTAAATCATGGCATTTCATCTGATTATACAACATGATATACTGATCTATAAAAGTTCTACCTGCATTACCATTTTGACCAGTTTATTCTTCTTACAGTGTTACCTCCCTTTGTTTTCTTAGAAAATCAAATATCCGCTTGATGATGCAATCAGATATCTGCTCCTGCTGTATACAGCTCAATAATGTCACTTCCACATGATAATTAGGAAAAATGACAAAAATAACTGATAACCAAGGTCGAGTGATGAGGTAGTCCAGACTAATGTTGGCTCACCTCATGCAGCATATCTTCATGGATTGGCACATTGTCTGATAAACTCAGATTGACCATAATTATCCATAAATCTGTAGCCTATATGTGACATTGGGATTTTTTAAATTATGTCGTTGGAAATGGATGCTTTTTCTATTCTAACAGAAAAATGATCAATTAGTTTGTTAATACTTTCTTATCTTCATGTGACCACCTCACAGAACATCTCTGAAACAAGCAATGCTCTTTAATAAACCCTGAAGGAGGACTGGTTGACATAGCTTGACCTTTGCAGACAGATACCTCAAATCCACAAAACTATGTGTTACTGATAAGATAAAGTACGAGAGCAGGACAATACACATGCACGCAGTTTTGAAGTACTTGTAATGCAGTTTTTGTTGCACTTGACGCCACTGGATCCACTTACAGACGCAAACATGTTTCTGTCTGCCACTAATGGCCTGTGCGCTTAATGTGCTTGGCATTTAAAATCTTTTGAAATTCAGTTTTTACCACTGAATGTCAGTAACTCCCCTACAGAGTAAAAGTGATAGGAAAACTGTTATTCCAGCCAGTTGATTCATGGCATCATCAAGCAAAGCTAAGCTAGGCTAAGCTAAGCTATCTGCTGGTTATAGCCTTAGTTTTAGTACACATACATGAGAATTACAGCACCACTCACTCTATAGGAAAACCGTGTCCAAACTTTTGAGTGGTACTGTAATTTTCATGTCTGTGTGCTAAGATTCAAGCAAAGAAGGTGAGAATATCTTTTTTTTAGGCTGTACTGTACATTCCCATTTGTGTTTTCACAGTACTAGTTTTCCCTTGTCTTAAACTTTTTTGAGCGTAGGACGATGGATCATCGCAGATATGGTGCTCGTGGAGAAGATTTTGACTATCCTCCCATGGAATCTGGTGGTTTTAGTCCAACCCCTCACCCTCAGCCGTGGCTGGGACCCCCGCCTCCCTATGAAGTTGCCATCAAGACCACATGCAGTTCTACACAACTGCGGCGTGCGTACTCAGACACACACCTAGCATCAGAGCCTCTGTTTGGACAGTCGAGAGAGATCAGCTTTGAGGTGTGACGGCGGGTGACAATGACATCATGTCTTCTCCACACGTCAACAGGCACAAACACTATAGTAGCTTTCATCTTTATCAGTCATCATGAAGCATGCCTCTGTCTTGGTGATAGCATGCTTTCCCAATATTTCCAGAAATTTCCATTCCAGGTGTTCTGTTTTCCTTGGAAATCAAGGTTGATTTTCAAACAGGATGGTGAGGAGATTATTTGGGAAATGATGGTATGACTTATGACTTATATGACTTATATGACAATATGACTTATATTTTTTTATTTATAGAAGAGACAGTCATTCACTGCTCTGTGAACTTCTGTTTTCAAACTTTTTTGTCTTTCACATTGACATCATGGGTCTTTTGCAGCTAGAAGAGACACAAAGATAGAGATGGGATGCTTACTTGTCACTCAAGTGTTTCTTTTTCTTTAATGTATTAGGTTGCAAATTTATTCATTACGTGGAGATCCAGAGTTAAAATGCTCAGGGATTAGAGAACTTTCGGAGCCAGCCTGTAGCTATTCAAGGAAATACAATTTATTTATTTTCAGTCATTTAACCCATTTACACTACAGTTCTTTTTGTTAGATTACTGTAAACATTTATTAAACCCTTTTTCATAACATTACATGACCTAATTTGACAGCTGATCATAGTGACTTGCAGTCTAAATGCTGACATAGACCAGATGCATCAAATACACACAAAACTAAAAACAAGCTGTTGAATCTTCATTCTACACTGTTGGACGACCATTTTTATAATACAGTGAAGATCTGATCTCAAAGCGATTGCATTGAAGGATATTATTTTAATCTTTCTAAGAAAAGTGGTTTCTACACGGTATATTATGTGGTAAAAGGGGAAAGTCAGACTTAACCCCTTTTGAGACCATAAAAATGAATGACTCATTGATTGCGCATATGGACGAGTCCATGACATTTTAGTTAGCGATAGCGGCTAATTTTTATGGCCTTACCCCTTTTACCACATAATATACAGTGTAGAAACCATTTTTCATAAAAAGATTAAAATAATATCAGGTATAGTTCTCTTAACTACTAAATATTAAACCTCAACCTTGTCCCTAATTTTAGGATTTCTGCTCAAAAATAGAATAGGATACCCTACTCAAAATTAAGGAGGAGGTAGGAGGTAACTCCTCTGGTGCTCTTCAATAAGGGATCCAGGAGAAAGGCGAAAGAAGATCTGAGGCACACATGAGAATAAATGTTTAAAAAGCCTTTATTGTAGTTAACAGCATATGTGTTACTGGTGAATAATGAATTAATGATAGATAGGAAAGTAAGAATCAGGCTTGCCTGCCCCCGATGCCTGGACAGTATTTTTGGGATTCCCTTGTGGTTTGTTCTCATTTTTGCTCGCCTGCCAAACAGTGCAGTTTTTCCCGGGAATGGCAAACTTGAAACCCTGAACAAACGCTTGCTTAGTTTTTTTCCAAGTATTTGTGGCGCACATGTTATCCTCAGACAGTTGAAAGCAGGGGAACAATGACTCATCTGGCCATATTAGTTTTTCCGCTGCTCGATAGAGCACCACAGCCTTCATGGCAACACCGCCTGAGCCATTAGCATTACAACTTGCCCTACTGTAACCACAAAATGAACTTCAAGCTATCTTTATATTGTTTTGGGATCTTCATACATTTCAAGAAGTTTATCTTTCCCTTCAAGATCCCTTTGTTAAAAAAAAAGAAAAAATGACATAATGATCAACTTCCAGAGGCCTTAAACTTGTTTCTCTTTAAGCATGAGGCATTCAGGTGCAGCTTGAAATCTAAAGCTGTCAAAATTCAGGGAGGGATCAAACCAAATGCTTTTAATATGTAACTTGCTGTTGTTATTTTGTTTACTTGGATGGAAAAGAAAAGAAGGCAGATTCTCTGTAACAGATGATTTAATGAATAAACTGAAGGGGAAATCATGGTTTGCTCAAGTATGTCTGTCGCCTCTAAGGATGATTGATTGCATGTATCATTACCATCACACTCATATACAGTTGTTAGCTATTTGTAGTGAGGGAGACACTGTTTTATACTTTACTGATCTTTGGCAACACAAGCACAATTACTTCTTGCTGGTATGAATCACAGGATTACAGAAGATCCAACATGTAGGTTTGCTTGATGCCAGTTGTTATGAGAGCACATCATTTTTTAAATACAGAACAGGGAAGAAGAAGTCAGTTTCAGATGTTTGGTTGTCAGCAAAGACGGGAATTTGCACCAGTCTTATAGGGGAAGTTCGGTATTTTGCAAACTGAACCTATCTACTATTTTTTTGTCTTTTGGCATTGTTATATCTTGTTAAAGCCAACACATATCTTTGTATTTTTGCAGCCATTAAAGTCGATTAGTTTTTTTCTCTTCTCTGGGGGTTTCCTTTTTTTAAATTTATTTTTCTTATTTGTGATTTGACTTCTGTTTTAATTCTTCTGTTTCCATGCAAAGCATTTTGAATTGTTATGTACATGAAATGTGCTATAAAAATAAACTTGCCTTGCCTTTTGTTTATGCATCTATGTTGCCTTTGCATCTCTTTTTGGTTTACTTTCTTATAGTTTTGTTTGAGTCTTAAGCCACTCCTCTTTTTTTTCTTGTGACCTTTTTGTAATCTTTTAACGTGATCATCAGCAATAGTTCTCCAGATTTGGAGGACATGGACTACTTTTTCCTTCATTTATTGAGGAAACTATGTTCATTGTGTCTGTGTGTATTCATAAATTTAATTCCTTTCCTCACAAGATTGAGTTATAAAGATTTGGCTAGCTCTTCAGCACATCTCAGTCTGAACAAGGTGTGTACAGTTATACCTGAGATGATATTGTGTAAAGATTTTGGAATTAAAGAAAGGCAGTATTGTTGGGGAAGGAAACAAAACAAACAAAAAAAACACATACAAAAAACCCCCCAAAAAAACACCTAAAACAAACTTGTAACTGGACTCACAGTCAATTAATTATAATGTCCCCTACTGTTTGATTTCTTTATGTTTATGTTTTTTTTCTCTCTCAGAAGTCGGTTTGGAGAAAACTGTCTGCAAAATGACTGTAGAATAGAGAATCAAACCACCTCAGGCATATGAATAATTGAAGCATAAAAGGGTAAAAGGTTATCTAACTCAAGTCATGTATAAATCACAACTTAGCAAAAACCTACTTCGAATAGTATGTCTAGGCAAACTAGGAGCAACCTGAAAATAAAATGTGGTAAACGTCAAACAATATTTAAACAACAACAAAGCGATTCCCTAAGAGCTTCTTGTTGTAATTCAGGAAGTCTCTGCATAATATGCAGGTTCTCTCTTAAACAATGAAGGAAACTGGAGAAGTGGTTGATGGTGTCAGTCTTGGCGCAGGACTTGAAAGATGCTTGAAAGATGCATCTAGACCTTCGGCTGATCCATTTTCATTACCAAAGCTTCATAGAAAGGGTCTCTATGGTTTATTAAGGAAGAAAAACGCTACAGTTGTAAGGAGAGATGACGAACCCTCCTGAGACACCAGAACTCAACATGATAGAAGTAGGGTGAGATCATCTTGACAATGATCAGGACAAAGAAAGTCCTTCAAGAAGCCTGGAGAGCTACACCTGAAGAATACTTAAGAAATTACTTGACAGATTGTCTAAATGAAGGTTCATACTGTTGACTTTCGAACTTGTGAAATTTTTTTTCAACAAATGCATCGATGTTTTGTTTTCACATAAATAAAATATAGAGGGACACTTCAAGACTTAAAACTGTTTTCTACTAATTTGTCTCTCACATTTTCTTTTATATTAATTCTGCATCTTTTTATATAACATGGTGTTGAAAGTGATTTTATTTTCTCTATGTCATTAAACAAAAGCTCATTTTTGATGGAAAAAGATTGACATTTTTAGCATTGTGCAGTGTTACCTTTTCTTTAACAAATGTTAATGTCTGAGAAGTGAGGAGACCAGTTGCTGCTTGAGGATTATTGTCTCATTCTGGTCTGATGCAGGATTCCAGCTGCTCAACAGTCCTGGACCTTTGTTGAAATGCAGGCCGACAAGTTGGGTACCTGCGACTTTTCTCCTGTGAAGCCATGCTGTTGTAATGTTTAAAGTATGTTTTATAAGTGGGCCTCAGCCACTCCTGGCAAGTGGCTCATTGTGTAAAATCAAACATAGCAAAGAAATCATTAATTCCAACAACAATCGATGCTTTAAACAAGTCTTAAGTTGATTTTTTTAGCTCATAGACAGATTTCTACTGCTTTGCAATGGATGATGTAGTTTTTTTAAGTTTACCTTCACAGATGTGTAAGCTGCACATTGACACCATCAGAGATGCAGGGTTTTGAACAATTTGTGTATACTGTAAGAAGCTGGATGGTTCATCTTCTTTTTCAGTTTACAAGATACTGTATCCACAGTTTTAAAAATACAATTTCAAATTTTGTTAATCTGATTACAAAACAGTTTTCCATTTAAAACGAGCTTCGGCCCATAAATGACAGTGGCATTTCTGGATCCTGTTCATATTTGGCTTCTTTTTCTTTTCTTTTGCTTTAGGAAAGAGCTTTAACCTGCGGATTTCATGGTGGACTGTGTTCAGTGATTTCTAGAATTGTTATGACTGAGTATGCAGTGTTTTCCAGTAGAGAATCATGTCTGTTTTTTTATTTAGGGTGCCAAGCTCATGAGCATGCAGGTAGGTTTTGTCCTTTCTGCACAGGGATTTTATGTTTTCTCCGAATCTTGTAGTTATATCATACACTATGGAAGGATCGTCAAAATCTTCACAATTTCATCTTGAGGAACAATTTATAAAAATTGTTCCACAACTTTTTATGCCTCAGACTGGTAAACCTCTTCCCATCCCTCTGAAGTGCTCCTGCATTAGAAGTTGCTGACCTGGTGCCACCTAACCTAATTAGTTGTCAAACGCTCCTCTGGTGCTACCCGGAAAATTAGAATATGCTGGAAAAGTTGATTCATTCAGGCAATTCAACATAAAAGGTTAAACCAATACATATTATGTACTAAGCACAGATCCAAGAGTTTACTTTCAGAGGCTTAACATTTTTTAATTTAAAATCCATTTTTTATTGATTTAAAAAAATATGCAAATTTTCTGAGTTTTCTATTTGAGGCTTTCTGAAGCTGCAAATCCTTATAAGCAAATTATAAACAAATAAAAGCATAAACATGAACCATATTACATGAAATGTATGTATACATACATGTGAAGTAAAGTTAAAGAAATGCATGCACTTATTCAGGATATTCAATTTTTCCAAGTAATACCTGTAACTTAACTTCAAAGATTAAATGTACACATACAAATACTGTGTAAATCAATATATTTCTGCTTTTATTAGTTTATATTTTGCATTTTGTATTGGTTTCGACTTTTATGTTGATTTGCCTGAATAAAACATAATGTAATTTTTTCCTGGTAGCACCTGTATTTGTTCTTATTTGTATCAATTACTTTTCCAGCCCCAATTTAACTTTTTCAAGATGTGCTGCTGCCATCATATTCAAAATGTGTATATTTTCATATAATGGTATCATGTAAGTTTTGATCCAAATATCAGCCTAATACGAGTAATAATGGATGATTTCTGGGGTCAATATACACTGACACATGTCAGCTCTCCAAGGAAGCTGCCCTCTTCAGAAACCAGACATTGTAACCGGCAAGAGTGGATCCGTCTCTCATGGGATCATGTGACCTGCAGCACTTTGCTCTAAGCTAAACACAGCAGGCTTTACTTTGTGCTTCTTTTTCCCTCTTCTTAAATCCAAAACGCCATGGTTGAACGTAATAAGAAGATGAAAACGGTGTTAGAGGAGGCCAGAAAGAGAAAGACTTTAATTTGGGCGAAGTTACAGATTTAGGCCCCCTAGTGGTAAAATAAATTATCCCACATCCCTTTAAGAAGAAAGGGTAGCCTACATTCAGACCTTGGGAGATGGAAGCTTCAGGCTGGCAACAAGTTGAAGACAAATTAAGCATAATATGCTTTAAATGAGGAATCGCCAATTAAGAATCACAATGATTAAGAATCCACCTTTAAAGTCAGTTCAGTCCATTTGTTTCAATACAACCGTACAATGTTGCAGTTTACGTTTAACCGTGACTATAACCCTGTATATGTGAGCATCTTCCCAAAAAACTGAGGCAAAGTGAGACCGTGTGAACGCCCTGCCCTCCTTCCCTCGTCACCAAACCCGTCCTCATTAAAAGAAAAAACACTTCCTCACAGCAACTCTCTGCTGCTGCTGCTGCCGTGGCCGGATGAAATCCACACGGAAACCTGCCCACGAGCAACATAAACTCCTATCAAACGGATCAGCAACCATCTCCACCCTGCAAAACCTGATATGAGAGCTGTTTTGGGAAAGAAAGCAAAGTGGCAGAGGGGCACACCATGAGAGAGGCGCGGCGGATCCGCAGGATATACGGACTGACCCGGATAGGCTGTTTTCCCACATTTTTCCCGGGATCGGGAAGGCGCCAGGCGGGCACCACGCGAAGAATCAAAGTTGATGACAAGGAGAAGAGGAATGATAACTGCTCCAGCTGAGACGGCGGCTGAACAGCTCGTCCCCCGAGGTTTTCTGTCAGGTATGGAGAGGATCGCCGTGCACAGCGCGCCCTCGCACACTTCTTCACACGCTCGCAGGGATGATTTACATGTTGCGCTATGGTGATTGTTTCCTTCTGTTTGCTGTTGTCCTCTTCACTTCCTCACACACTTCTCGGATCCTCATCTGTCTCCTTGCTTCAACAGACAGGCTGTGGCCGGAGTGGATGCGCCGCTGTAGCCGGAGGAAGTGAAGCCCTGGAGGGCAGGAGCTCCTGAGATGCCTGTCCATCATGGCACGCTGCTCTGCCTGGGTCTGCTGCTGCTGGCCGTCGGGGGAGTGATCGTGAGCTTTGGTTTGGGCATGTCCCAGTCATCAGTCCCGATGTATGTTCTCGGGATATTTCTGTCCCTGGGGGGCATGAGCCTGCTGGCTACCGGACTGTGCATGGCCATGAGGACCCTCCAGGCTGCAGTGCCAGGACACTTTCTCTTGCACCCCCGCACGGGGACGCGCTTCAACCCCCAGCAGAGCTTGGCCATACAAAGGTACACACTTGTCCTAAAACGTTTGAGTAGAGAAGAGCAAACAGTAGCATCGAAGGATTAAATATGTATGACTAAGGGAATGATTAAAATACATTTATTAACTGCACTGGGCTGTGTTTGATAATACATTTTTTTTAAATAAAAAAAACCCATTGGAAATAGTTTTTGGAGACTCTTATAGAGAACTTGTGAGGAATAAAAACCCCATAACAACATAAAAACTACAACAAAACAAAAAACCTACAACCAGAGGCAATTCTAAAGTTTTTAGGGCCCTGGGTAAAATTTCAAAGAGGGCCCCTCTCAATTAAGACCAGTTTAATCAAAAATTCTTCTATTTAGATGGCACCTTGCTATCTATGGTTGCACTAAGGGAAGTCACCTCGCAAACATGCCAAAAATAGTAATTGATAGTAACATTGTAATTTTTGTTAAGTTCAAGTATGATCCCTCAATGTGATTTCATCCAACAAAAAGGCCAATGCGTGAAGAAATCACATTGAGCTCATCGTTAAAACTAAAAGATCTACAGCGTTGATGGTTTTTAACTTTGTATGTTAGCATGCTGACTTTCACACTTAGTTTGTACTCCCTTGTCACAGCACCTATATTTGCATCAGGCACCAGTGGGACTTCCTCGTACAGGGCAAACTGATAAATTGTAATACAAAAAAGAATTGTGTGGTCCAGCTGGATCAGAATTAAAATGGCATACGTCTGATCAAGAAATAGTTCTCATTCACAAAAATTTACTAGCTTCATTTTTCACCTTGGACTTCATCATCATCATCACGTTCCTGTCCTGCTGTTGTTGAAGCCCGCTAGGCTGTACTACAAGATCGGTGAGGGTGAGGGCACCACATTAGCATATTCAGACCTGCTATCTTTGGGCATCTGCTTAGCCATTACATCTCTGGACGTGTTGACGTATTTATCCAGCAATTCTTCCTTCTTTTTAATTTTTTTCTCCTCTCAGAACCCAATTCATACCTAGGAAACCAGTCGTAATTTCTCATAGCTGACATGTTAGAATAATTGTTGTAAAAGAAATTCATATCAAAGGCTCACAATTAAAAAAAGCTACAACCTTGGTGGCTGCTGGTTAAGGTTGTACTAAGTGCTAAAGTCAGCAGGCTAACATGCTTACAATGTTAATAGTCAGCAGGTATGGAGAACATGTTGGTCATCTTAAATTACAGTGTTAGGATGCTAATATGCACTAATTAGCCCTTCGACACAACGTACAGCGGAGGCTTCTGGAGTTGTGTGGAGTTTTATTTTCATCCAGAGGGAGGCCTGTTTGTATCACACTGACTGGTTACCCATTAAATGTTTGGTAATATATCTCACTCAAAGCCACCACATCACCTTGTGTGTCAGAGAGGATAGATCAGGTGTTTATTATGTAGGAGCTGTGCGTGTCTGCTCAAGGACGGCTGGAATTTTATTCAGTAGCTGCTGAGATGTTGCAGTCTGTTCCTAAAAGGTGAACCAGCGTGCCCACCGTCAGACAGGAATCCCCTGGCACAAAGAACAATGCTTCCCTTTTACAGCCTGCTCTATTACTTTTCGGGTGTCCTGTTTGGTGTTCAGGGGGGGAAAAAAAGAAAAAGAAACAGCTGTCTTGCAGACAAATACCAGAACACACCATCCTCTGGTTTTGTTAAATATGATCACTGGGGAACATCCAAGTGTCTTAGCTATGGTCTGTAACAGAGAGCATTAGTAATCTGGTAACTTGTGCTTAAAAGCAACAGATTCTCTAATTGTGGAACAATTTCTAGAATTAGGTCATGGAGAAAACAGTCTCCACACACACATGTGGCGGACAGACTGCAGCCTGGAAATGTCAAAGGTAATCTAGAATAGTTCTGTTCATTGTCCAGCGCTGAGGAAGAGAGATGCCAAGAGCGAAGCTTTCATCATCGCAGCTTTTCAGCCCACAGTCGCCGACACAACCCTAATCCTCATGTAACTTTATATTGTGACTAGCAGATGCTTGTCATGAAACAATATTGTTTGAGAGATAAGAGGGTGTTAAAATACTCTGGTTGCATTACATGCAAACCTACTTTTTCCAAGGGAAGTTGTGTGTCATTGTTGGAGGCTGAAGGCATCAAAGCAGCTGCAGGAGAAGGAACTGTCAGAGGAATTTGGTGTTTTTGCAAATATATTTTAGCTGTGGGGTTTAGTCTGTTGTAAGAAAAGGAGTTAACTGGTTGATCTTTCACTTCGGGAGAAACACACTGTCCTGATGCTGGAGTCAGGAAAGGAAAATGGCTTTCAGGTGAAGTACTTCTAGTTAATGATATGTGATTGCGGCCCTGCAGAAACATACACAATGCTGTTAAAGTTTTCTCATGGAAGACCGTGTCCCATGTTGACGTCAGCTGTCAGCGCTAGTGTTTGTGCTGAAGGGGGGTGAGGCGGGACGGAAAGTGCGCGGAAAATTAGTGTGAAGGTTTGAGTTGGCTGTACATCTCAGAAATAGATGATGCGAGTCACTAAACCACGGATCTTTTTGATGCTTTGAATTTCTTTATGCAAAAGCTCTCTGGTTCAAAAGTCATTCACCATAAGTTTTTCACCAAATGTGCTTTGCTTTTTATCACTCGCTTGCAGTTCCTCACATTTATTCTCTGCTCGCTTTAGGTGTTAAAGTTGATAGTGTAGTTGGGGTTAGAATCAGTCTATGTGGTTAGGTTGGGGTTAAAACATTACAAATAAATGGTTGGATAGTCACAAATATCTAAATAGTTATGGCTTATATATATTTCTGTGCATGCACTGGAGTTTGCATTGGAAAACAACATCTTAGTGATGTGTTACCATGTCACATTCACAACATCACTGCTACATGTACTGTATGTTTTGTGGTAAACAGTCTTAACGTCTTGTATTCTGTTTCCTACAGTTCAGTTTAGTTCATCTTTACTTGTCTCAATGTCATCACAAAACACTTTTACAGCTGTATTGGACATCGTCCATTATAATCCAATTAAAACAAATCCCTTGTATGATCCGCATTAGTTCAAGTTCATCACTTATGAATATGAACTTTGTTCAATTCATAAAAAATAACTTCCTTTCAAAGAAAACCAACAGGTAGCATCACATCTTTCCTTTAATTTAGTCCCCCCTCCTGAGTGATGTTGGTGGGGGATGACAGGGATCCAAAGTATAGCAGCAAGAGTTCTGATGAAAATTAGTGGGGGAGATCATTTTTCTCATATTTTAGCTTCTCCTCACTGGCTTCCTGCTAAACCCAGAATGAATTAAAAAAAATCTCCTCGTCATGAAAAGCTCTTAGTGACCAAGCCTGTATTTTATCTTAAAGTTTTCATAGTTCCATATTTTCCCATTAGAGCATTCAGATTGAGAGTTACTTGTGGTTCTTTGAGCCTCTCAAGAAGAAGGGGAGGGACCTTCAATTATCAGGCCCGTCTCTAATGGAACCATGCTCTGTTGTAGACCTGGGCAATATATCAGGATTTTCAGATATATCGAGACTTTGTCTCATGAGATACAGAATAAAGGAATATTGTATGTTCGAGTTAGCTTGTTTTTATTATTTTGATACAAATCTACTTTAATTTGAGTCTATATTTAAATGCATATGTACTTCAATCCTTAATAAAAGTGCATTTGGTACTCAAGGCTGTAAATTTGAACCATCTCTTTGTTTACTTCACCCAAAAAATACATATCGAGATATATATCGTGATATATATCGAGATATATATCGTGATTAGGGAAAATATTAGCGAGATGTGAAAACTGGTTCTAATCAACCCAGCCCTACTCTGTCAACCCTTATGATTAGGCTTAAAACTGTCTGTTCTATATAGTTTATAGTTGGGAATGACTTGGTTTACCTTTAGCCTTTAGTTTGTAGGCATGGGAACGTCACATGATGCACCTTTGTCCATGTATAAATACTGTACATGATGTTATTATTGTCCCTATCTTGTGCTTGCAGCCAGTAAACACTGGCATCTTTTGATGATATTAGAGCTGTTTGGATAGAAAGCAGCTATAAACAATGTAAGCCACTCTAGCTCTTAGTCTGTCTCACATTCTATCTTCAGGAGGTTGGATCGAATTCGTCGTGAGATGTCGGCCGACTCTGTGGATGGGACGCCGGAGCCCGAACCATCCCTGCCATCCACCCCTCCGCCCTGGACTATGGAGCCACCTCCATCCTACGACACAGTGATGAACAGCCAGGCTCACAGCGAGCAGCTTTAATCTCTTGTTCTGCCTCTTTAAACTCACGTTGGTGCCTTTTGTCGTTGGTTTTCCACCACAGCTCTGAACAGCCGTCCCTGAGCTGTTAGTCTAGTTCCTGCCGCAGGTTTCTCTGTGCCTTAAGACTGGACAGCGAGGGAATCAAGGCCATGAAAGACGGAGAAGGAGGGGAAAAAAGTCTCACAAGCTCTTTAAAAAATGGGGTTTAAACTGTTATTTCATGGTTGATATATCCCTTTTATCCTTTTTTTTGCATTAATCTCTTGTTTAAAAACAGCTTCAGTTTATTTGGAGTGGCACACTGCTGAAACAGTGACACCACGGCTAGACCTAATAACCTATCTGATATTTGATCAGCTGGCATTCATTAAGCCAGTTAATCGATTATTACACTGAATTATGTCATTATTTTCAATAGTTTTATTTAATTTTTTTAAAAAGCTTATTTTTTGTACTATGCCTTTTTAATGGCCCTTGTTTTAACTGATTATTGCTTATCTAAAACATAAGTTCATACAAAGCCACCACCATGAAAAAAGTATTATTATTTAAGTAAGTGTACATTTATAATGCAGCCACAAATTGTCACAAATACAGAGTGTTTTGGATCAGATATTTCTCGGGTTTATCCTGTGGAGAAATAAAGAATTCACTTTTATACTGTCTGATACATAACGGGAAATAGTCTTTATTGTGCTACACAACACAGAACGTTTTAATGCAATCCTGCTTCCCAAACTGATTGTCGTTCAGGATAATAATTCAAACACAGCTTTGGTCTGTGGATACATGATCATAATTTAATGATAAGTTTGCCACATTTGAAGCCCAGTGTGTTAGAGCAAAGTTTTATGCATGTGGCTTTATTGGCCACTTCTCTTTGTGAAGGATGTTTAAACTTGATATTATTTAAATGTTTCTGCAAAAAATGGTCTCTACACGGTATATTATGTGGTAAAAGGGGGAATTCCATAAAAATGAATGACTCATTGCGCATGTGTATGAGTCAAGGCCATTTTAGTTAGCAAAAGCGGCTAATTTTTAGCTTTGGCGTGACGCTCTTTCTCCGCCAGTGGGGTAAACTTCAGTAACTTCCGGATTCCGATTAACCAGTAAGAGCGTTCTCCCAGGGAATCTGGAAGTAATGGAAGTTAATCCCATTGGCAGAGAAAGAGCGTCACACCAAAGCTAAAAATTAACCGCTATCGCTAACAAAAAATTGAAAATCGCATCAACAACACCATTACATGTAAGATTTGTCTCATTGTTTAGGATTCATGATCCTTTGGTCGCAAAATTTCATGTTTATGCGGGCCCAGCAGTAACAAAGGCATTTGTGCATTTGTGAGGACATTCATCCACCTCTGCGTTTGACTCATCAGTACTCATGCCTAATTCAGAGTTAACCAGTTTAACAGCAAATAGTAGCCAGTTAGAGGCAGAGTAGGCTGGGTCATGGATTCACAATACTTGAAAAAAAGGACAATTAGGCCTGCAGAAAAAAAGAAATAGTGCACATCACAGGGATTTAGAAGTGGGGATACCCGATATTGATTGGATACCTGCGTATAATCTGGACTACACCAAAGCTGAAAAGCAAATCAATTTCATTTCAATTCCAATGTAACTGTGCAATGACAATAAAGACAAATTCTAATCTAATCAAAGTAATACAGGTTCAAACCGACAAACAAGCATTCCCCTCTGTTCAGTGCATCTTGTGCTGGAGAATAACAGCTGTGTGACTGCAGATCTACTTGATCCAAAAAAAGCCAATAAAACAAAATCAAAAACAAAAGGAAAGGAAATCCCCCAAGTACTTTTAGATTCAGCCATACTTGAGCCTGAGTGCCTCTCATGTCTGCATGACACAGTCTGAATACTGCAACTGTATGTGAGAGTGATTAAAATGATCACAGCTGTTTTATTCGTACCACTTCGGCCTTTGACTTTCAAAGAAAACTTGGATACGTGTCAACAGATTGGGTGCAGGCCTTTCTCAGCCTGCTTGAATTCACGTGACCTATAAATGGTTGAACAGCGCAACAAGAAGTTTCCCCACAGCTACATAGTTCCTCTCTGCGTCTGCACCTTATTCCAGCACGGGGAGCCTTAACTTGTGACAGCAGAATGCTAACAGGGCCACGTTATTGATCGCTCAGCGTCGTGTCCTCCGTTTACAGAGCGTGCACTGTTAGATTTGCTGTGACATTACTATAAACATGGGTTAATAAATACCTGTGAAGCTCCCCAAGGTTGTTGGACTGTTTATGTAAGAGAAGGAAACCCCCCGGAGAGTTGGAAAGAGGAGATGCCCACACACTGAGCAACTAATGCTCAGGAACTGAGTTGAGTGATTCCTTTTTGCCAGCAGCAAGAAGCAAGGTGACCTGTCATACACACACACACACACACACACACACACACCTGCAATGTTATACATGATCTGAGTAGCCTGGCTGCAGGCTGTAATAAGCAGCAGAGTGGAACCCTAACTGTGTTTTCTCCACCCTCACCTTCAAGCCCTGAAACACAAGTACACACAAGCTCTCGCCTGTGTCTTAAGTTGACTCCAGCCCAGGTTTCAGTGATGGCAGAGGGGAAACCGTATCGATACGGCCTGATAGTGGCAGGTCTGGGTGTGGCGGCAGTCGGCTTGTTCATCATGATGCAGGAGCGACCCCAGGTCTATGTCACAATGTGTGTCCTGGGAGTCTCCATGGTGTGTGTCGGGACTGTGTGGAGCCTCTGCCAGTGCTACCCGAAGGTAGATACAGAGTTGTGTGTCTGAGAGAGAGGAATAGAAGGAGAAGAGGTGGAACTAGTAACTGAAGATGTGTGTTTATTAGGTCATTGTGGCAGCTGAGATGCAGAAAGAAAGTCTGGAAGAAATGGCATGTTCAGCTGCAGCTGAAATAAAAGATAAAAGGTACTGTCACACACATAACCACCCTCATACGGTACGGATTCCCTGTGGTCTGGCTGCTATAAGTGTCCATCATCTTGTCGGAGGATGGCAGCAGCCCTGTGTGTGGGGGAAGGGTGGAACTAATTCACTTTAGATACAAATTTTTATTATCTACAAATCTTTGCTTAATGGAAAGTGGTTTGGAAAATTGGAGGAAATGGAAAAGAGCCCCGATGGTTGTGATTAAAAAAAAAAGGGTTAAATTAGTAGGAAACACGAAGGCAGAGAACCGTTAATGTTCCCCTGATTACAGCACTTGAGTCTGATTTGTTGTAGCGGCCGGCCGCAGAAAGGGAAAGTCTTGCTGAGCAGCTTCTGCATTAGTTTCTGTAATTACACTGGTGCGCAGCACTCCGATAAAGACGTGCATGCTCAGCAAAGTCCGCCTACAGAGGCAAAAAAGTAAGAAAATGGGGACAAAAAGCTGGAAGTGGATTTCTATTTCTGTCTCTCCCTCCCCCCCCGTTTCATTTCAGATTCACTGAGGCTCAGCCAGGTTGCTGCGGACAAGAGTCAAGTGGCTTCATTCTTCTCCCCGAGGTGCCGAGGAGTCAGTGTCACAGCTGTCCCGCTCTGCAGCTGGTCTGAGGGAGAAGATAACATAATCAGAGTAACATGCTGCAGACTGGACAGCCAGGGAATGCTCTGATTTATCGCTCATACATGTTGCAGTCTGGATGTGCGTGTTTTTCAGCTAAAAGAAGCAGCTTGTGTCACACTGAAGTGGTTAATAAAGCTAAATGTGTTTTATATCGTGTCCCAGAAGAGGGTGCTATTTACCACATGTTTAAGAGTGAGTCTTTGTGGGCACAGATACACCTGAAGGATAATGACTGGTACATATACAGTAATGCAACTGACTAGTTTTCTCCTTAATGCATCCTGGAGTGAATTTATTCACCGAGGTAAAGTTAGTTTTAAGTTGGATATTCAACAGATATTCGGACATCCAACCTCCCAACCCAAGGCCACTTTGTCATGGGGTTGAGAGGTAGGCCTACTATGCAACGGTCTTATCAACGTTAAATACATTCAACCAATATCTGGACACCCAGGCTTCTCATCATAATCTGCCGACTGCGTCCTTGTTGCAGGCATGTTTCACTGCAACGGTCTCTAGTACCGGTGTATAGTTAGGGACCGTCAACAAATTACATACGCCAGTATGAAAAAGGTATATATCCTCAGATATACAAATACAGGTACAGAACTATGAATTTCACATATTTCCGA
>JAVQJG010110284.1:0-10587 GCA_036024015.1 Craterocephalus amniculus | reverse complement strand
TTCCTGTGTGGAGTTTGCATGTTCTCCCCGTGTATGCGTGGGTTCTCACCGGGTACTCCGGCTTCCTCCCACTGTCCAAAGACATGCATGTGAGGTTAATTGGGCACTCTAAATTCTCCTAGGGTGGTTGTCTCCATGTCGGCCCTGTGACAGACTGGCGACCTGTCCAGGGTGTACCCCTCCTCTCGCCCGTTGACAGCTGGGATAGGCTCCAGCACACCCGCGACCCACTTGGATTAAGCGGTTCAGAAAATGGATGGATGGATGGATGGATCAGTTAACAAACAGACGAACAAGAGTTTCCAGTTGGTTCGAAGGTCATTAGTCAGATACGAGGATGTACACTGTGTTCCAACTTATTCTGCATGTAGCACTCAGTGAATGAAACATTTGGGTTTTAGTTTTTGTGACAAAGAGTTAGCTTGTGTTGTTTTTCCTCTCTGTTTAGATCACTGACAACAATCTCTGACAGGTTGGATAATTAGATTCCCTCCTGAGCTTAATTAGAGGGAACTACTAAAAAGAGGAGTAGTTGAAAAGCCACAGTAAGCATGTATTTGAAGCTGCTGGTGTCTCTGGAATCCCAAAAACCCTTTCCATTCAAGATGCCGGGCCACCATTAAGCAATGCTCACAAAGAGAAACATTTGCAGTGAGCTCAGAAATAAAAAAAAGACTCTTTTTTTAAACAGTTGTATTCACTAATGAATACTGTGCTACACTGGAAGGTCCAGATGGATCAAGCTGTGGATGGTTGGTGGATGTCCTCATGTCCCAACAAGGCTGTGATGTCAGCAAGGTGGTGTAGGGCAGATTGGCCTGGAATAATAGGGAGTGAGGTGGTAGGCCCCTTTTAAGTGTCACAATGACCTCTGCAACATACATGCATGTTCAATCTGACAATCTCGTGCCAAGAACTAACCGCTCCTTCTGCAGTAAAGACAAAACTCCATCCCTTGCTGCATAAATTACTAAATCTTTGGGTATCAAGGGAGAGAAACTCATGATGTGACCACCATCGGCCCCTGACCTCAATCATACTGAGAGCAAGTTCAATGGATGATAAAGTTGTTATGGTGTTATTAACTAAAGTCACATATGTTAACATGGAACTTGAGCAGAAAAATGTTTGGGTTTTTTGATGGTGTTTTTTACAAAAAATATGACAGATGTGCATTTTAAGTTCTTAATTCATTTGATGTTTTGTAACTGATGTGCAGAATAATGTGGAACAGTGTATTTTCAGTGATTGACATTTAAAATGCTGCATCATCACTGATAGTTTTGTTCAGTGAAATCCAGATTATTATATAACCTTCTGCAATCTTTCATAATTAAAAAGTCACATTTCATTTGCATTGATTATTGAACGAATGAACGAAAAAACATCATTTGCATAAAAATGTAGAACATATTTTAATATTCATTTCCCTTTCAGTTTTCAACTAATTTCTCAGTTTTTGGTTTGATCAACAGAGTTGCCAGGATGATTCACAGCTCGGCAGATTCCTTTTGTAGATCTAAACTTCTAATGCCAATGAGGGCTTTTTTGAATTACCTTAAAAGGTTTATTTCCTGTGCAGGGATATCCTCCTCTTTTTTTGCATGACTGTGTTATAGGGGATTCCACTCTGACTGAATCAATCCATTTACTGTAAAGGTTGAAGCTGTGCAGTAGAATTGATGCATTGTTTTGTGCCACTGTTTCCCAGGCATGTTGTTTATGCTCAATTTCAACACAGAATAAACATCTTCTATTTAACCTGATTCTTCTGTTCTCGCTTTTTTCCGACTTTGCATAATCAACAATAGTGCATGCCCTGATAAGAAATCAACATTTCCTAATATTTCTTCTTTCCTTCTTACACTTTCATGGCTTGTTTTTAATCAACTTTTTAGAATTCCTTTCTATGACTTTTAGAAGCACTTTCTTCTAAACTGCACTGTTCTTTCGCACTTGCATCACATATAAATAAGGACAGTAATATAGATTAAGTTCATTTTGTTTAGCAAAATTTGCTTTTACCCTCCTCCTTCCTGTCACTGACATCAGCGCTTTATGTTTGCCATCCCCTGTTCTATCTTACTCTGGGTTTGCTTATTGTGCCTCGTCCCTTGGTGTTTCTCCATTCCTGTCGACTGATGTTTCCTCTGTGGCTGCTTGGACGGTTCAACACGTTAACACATGCATGTGACCCTGAGCCTCATAGGAAGTTCTGTTTCTGCTGACAGGAAAATGACACAAGCATTAGTATGTGTGCATCTGTTACCTTTTCTTTATATTGTAACCAGGATTTCACTGTGCACGCATGTCTGAACTCTGTGGTAGCTTTTTTCTTTAGTTGGTTGATAACTGCACTCATCAGTTTGTGTCTTTTAGTGATGTTCATTTCACTAGTTGTCTATGTAGCTTCTTTAGCATCCAGTATGAGCACATTGGTAGGAGCACAATGTCACACAGCCGCTCAGGAAACTGATTTCCCAGCTGTCCTGTTTTATTCCTCCAAGTTTGATTTAAAAATTCGGAATATTTTCCTTTTGTGACAGACACTTACGCAAGTGTCTGTCACAGTGTGTCCCATAGGTGAAGTATTATGCTGACTTCCCTTTGACTGCTTAAATCACTGATTCAAGGTCACTTCTCGTGTCAACTGGAATTAAAATTTACCTCGCAGGTTGATTCTTGATTTTCCAAATTTGAACTCAGATGAACAAAATCAAAAGCATTACTATAATTAGCCATCATTTGATTCCAAATGCGTACGAGAATACAACCAAAGTTACAAAACACATGTAACTCGCCATCTTTGTGGTGCTTTGCCAGCATTGTTCTTCAGTTTTAAATAATGTTTTGTTTTCTTTTTTTCATTTCAACAATTGCATTTTGGCCAAATTGCTTAACTTTTATGGAGGTTGGTAAATAGTTTTTCTCTCGGTGCTGTCATGCTCAAGTGCTTAACTTAGGTGTTGAAGTATGACTAATGTTTGGGGGGAAAAAAAAACACTTAAAACTTTCTGCTGTTTATTATTTTTTTATTATTATATTTTCTTATTATTTTAAAACAGAATGCACTTGGTAAGAAGTTTGATACCTGCACTTTTTTACTCGTTTTGTTCTCTTACGTATTCATCTCATGTGTACTTGCCTTGTCTTTGTGTGAGTTTTTTGGTTAGAATAAATCAAACACATCTCTGTGTAAGTACAAAAAAGAACTACGCTGAGATTGATGAGAGAAGAAAATAAAGCTTCTAAAACATAATAAAACAGAACATATGAAGAACAGAAACCCAATTGTAGTCAGATGAAAGTTTTCACACAAAACTATCTCACAGATGCAACTTCAGACAGTTTGTTTTAAATAATTTCTTCATCATGCTTTCAAAATAATTGTTTTCTATTGATCAATAGACCCGGTTGCTGGTATGTTAAAGCAAATTCCAGCAGACTTTCTGCATCGTATGGTCGGACTTTCTGCATCCGTCTGGTTCATGCCGGTTTGTTTGTGTTTACGGAGAGGAAACAGAAGAAGGATGATGATGAAATGATGGAAGGATCTTGTCTATCTTCTCCTCCCCCCTTCCGTTGTCTCATTTTAGCCCACCATCTGGTGTTGTGTGCTAATGTGTGTGCTCGCTGTAGAACAAAGACATTACACCACCTCTCTACACACACTTTCACTGAGTTACTGAACTGTGACATATAACATGTTCATACACCATCCACAGCATAGCAAGCATGCATCCCTGCTGTGTTAGCTCTCCTACAGGCCTTTTGTTAACAAACACGCTATCACTCACACATGAAACACAAGCAACTTTTTTTTCTTTCAGTAATTTTCTTTGCAGACAAAAAAGCGCATGCTGACTTGGCAGGCGTCTTGAAGCTAATGTTTGAGTCAGTGATGCTCTTTTCTGCAGAAAATTTACACATCTTGCACCCTCTGTTTCCTTTAACCTCCATGCATTTATCTGTTTATTTGATTCTTTGAAAAATCCTTTACTTTTCCATATTTCTGACTTGGTAAAGGAGGTTTAACAAATTGCAGTCAACAGCAGAAAAGCACAAAGCATAACAGAATAGTTTCAAGTTTAAACTTTAAATGAAATAAGCGGATATTGTCGTTAAATGTGCAACAAATGTGAGTCCGCCTTTTGATTGGTAAAATATGAGTGAATTAAATGTTTTATTTAATAATAGAGCTTCCAAAATGAAAAAATGAAGTCAAACAAACTTAAGCTGGTTTTTCAGACATTTAAAAAGACATGAAAAAAAGTAATTTTTATGATTTGATTAAAAATTCCTTGACATTTGTTATTGCAAATTATCTTACTGCACTAAAAAACTATAAAATCTCTAAATCAACAAACTGCCAGACGCCAACAAAATTTTAGATTTTTGTTTGATGTGTGCTGGTGGCTTAAATTAAACATTAGACCAAGATTTCAATGGGAATACTACATTTCTTTAAATTTGAAGAATCTGAAAACAAACTTTCCGTGTTAATCGGCTCTTAAGAGGAAATCCTAAGTGAAATAAGATTGAACACAATGTTTGGCTGGAGGCAGATTTAAAGTTAAACTGTTTATCTGTTTCCCTTTAAACACAATAGCATAAATAATAGAGTATTTGTGGCTCAGTTAAAGCTGTGCTGCCTTTTTGCAGCAGGAAACACTTTTAAGTGCCAGATGTTGCTCAAACATGCTCTGACATGAAATCAGTAAACAGCAACTGGTAACAAAGCTACTTTATTGAACAGTTTCTTCACTCTGATTATACCTCATCCATCACTACTGCAACCAGTGTGTGTGTTGGTCAACTCACTCTTTTGTCTCTTTCTGAGTGTGTGTGTGTGTGTGTGTTAAATCTTACTGATATTGTTGCCAGTGTGACCTCACAGAGTTACTACAGTAGATCCCCCATCTGTTACACCCTCAGAGACCTGTCTTTTCTCTCCCTCACACACACACGAGCACACACGGAAACTCTTTGGCAGCTTGGAGTCTCTGCAGGAGCTGCCATCTTCCCAGCGGAGAGGAGTCGAGAAGGGTATCACATCTCTCTTCTCCTCTGTCTACGGCGTTCTCTGCTGCTTATCAAAGCTCTTTCAGCTCCATCATCTTATCGTTCGCACATCGTTGTTGTCTCTGAAAGTGCTCAACACATGGGCATCCCTCGCGGCCGTGCATGTCAGGTCGCTGGGGATCGACACGGGCTTCTCACAACAGTACTTTACTCATATAGTAGCAATGAAGGCTTTGATATACATTACAGTGTTCACGCTTTTTTATTTTCACATCTATTCCTCTCACAACTCGGCTTTGCTGCGTCTGATTTGTGTCGGTGACCCTTTAGATGCTACAAATTGACTTAAGTCTGCATGTGCCTAATTGAATTAACACAGGGTGCATCTGTCTACATAAGGCCTAACTGTCAGTGGGTTTTCATGGAGCGTAGACGCAGAATATGATGAAGGAAAATGGACTTTATAAGGTTAAATGTATAATACATGACTTGGAAATTATGGAAACCCTTTCCAACATGACTTTGAGTGTTTAAAAATAAGAGTTAAAATCCACATGGAGATATCAAGTAATTTGAAATTCTTCATCTAAACTTAATTTACATGTATGTGTTACCCTAAGCCTCACAGATGTAATGGTTGGATGTTTATGCACAGGATCAGACTAGAGTCTGGCACAGTTCAGCTTGTGTGTCCATGCAGGATTTTGAGCCTCCTTTTATGCACCCAGACATTTTCACAAATACACGGTGCGTTTAAGTGCTGATAGAAAGCAGGGACATCTGGATCTTCTTCGATAATTATTTTAAAGTATGAAGATGTTTACTATGACAGATGTTTGTGTGTGAAAATAAACACATTAGCAAGTACTCATTTTATGAATGGTGTATTACATCTTTATAGCTATACTGAGTAGAATTTCTGACCAAATCTGAGCTGCTTTGGCAAATCTGCCCAGATGATATCATTCCCGTATACATAGATGTGATTCTCCCACTTAAAAAAAAAACCCCCAATGTATTATATTATAAAGCTCCCTGAGCATGTCTCTAACTCTATAAAGGCAGAAATCTTACCTGATACATCCAGTACAGTTTCTGAGACATTTTGATTATTTATGCCCAGAGCCCTGTAGTGTACAGTTTGCATGTCTTCTGCCCCATAATGGATACCAGGAAGCAAATGATTACACAAAAATAATTTTGACATGTCATATATCTACATTTTGTTTACGGGCTAAATAAAGACTTTTGGACTTTTGTCTTGGGGTGGACTTTAAAGCGTTAAATGCCTCATGGAGGAACTGGTGGCTGGTCTACCTGCTGGGCATTGCTGCCTGACACGCCTCCACCTGTGCTTCTGGATAATTACGCCCACCCATTATGGCCAACAAAATCTGGGTCATCAGCTGGGGACCACTGATCACAGATGTTTTAGCACATCTGCAAGCGAGGATTCTTCCTGCTAATGCCTGCTTCCTACTAGTTAGACAGTAAGATCTCAAAGGAGAGGCCACTGGAGGAAAAGATGATGAAGATGATTGGACAACAGGGGACCGATCTGGGCAGTCAGAGACGGGAAAGTTATTTTCATATGTTATAAGTTTAACTTTGGGTTTGATCCTTTGGAGTTTTTGACTGCTGCATTTAAGTACAGGGTCTACTCTTGTTATGCCGTGTTTAATTGATCCTTGAGCAGCTATTCCAACACACCTCAGCCTAATCATCGTAACACCTCTCATGTCTCTTGCCCTTTCATTTTTCCCGGCGTCTCCCTCTGGTGCTTTCTTTATTTCTCCTGTACAGGTGATGCAGGCAAAGTAGTTGAGCGTTCTCACTCATTTTCACATAATGCACCCCTCCATCATCTCCTCCCTCGCATTTTCCGCCTGTGTTTAATATAAACTCACACACACCAACTAAGCTGTCTCTTTTCTAGCGTGTCCTCCTGTTGATCCATCATTGTGGCATCCCATTTAAATGTTAAACGACCTGCACGGGAAAGTTCATCTGTGCAAACGGCTTTTTTTCCTGTAACTGGATAGATTTGATGGAGTTAATGTAGCAAAGAATCAAACACCTTTTTATGGCCACAAATGGAAAGCAGACACATCCAGTTTTTTATTTTCGCATTACGCAGAAACGTCCACCCATCATAGCAATGAGGCTGGAATAATAGAAATGTTTCATGAAATTGTGTGGTACTTTAAGAGTTTGTATTTGCTGTTGTGTAGCGCTCCATGAAAAACAAAGAGCTTGTTTATCGGTTTTCCTACTTATGGGCTGAATTGAAGCATATTCTTATTTTAAATACATGCAGAGCATTCCAGAAGATGACTGGGCAGGTTAATCATTGAAGCTAAGGTTATTCATTCTTTTAGTGGGAGATTTAATTCATCATCCTGAAGGGAAAAAAAGAAAAAGTACAACAACTTTACATATATTTGCATGTTTTTGTTAGATTCCATAAAACATCTCGCAGCCCTGTGGGTGGTCCTGACCTCTAGCTGAGAACTGCTAGTTCAGACATTTGCGAGGCATAACAACACCCATCATCTGCTTCAAAATCACTCTGGCATTAGTTTTCCTTTGTGCTGAGTGTAAGAAAAAGCAATCATAAACAACAAAGGAAAGAAGTTGATTCTGATAAATAAAAAGATGTAGAAATGGTGCAAAAACTGAAAAGTTGCCAAATCAGAAACATAACTTTAGTTGGAATTTTAGATTCTAATGAACTTTCCATTTGATTATGCAGAGAAAGTGTTTAATTTACCTCTGCAGTGGGTTTAGAAGTCCTTTCCAAGGTCAGAGAGCTTCCTATCAGGTCTGGACAGTCGGGCTGACTTGAGTTTTTCCAGCAGGGAAAACAGTTTTCTGCAGAGCGGAGGACTTTGTGTCGGCTTAACGCTGTTAAACCTTCAATCCCTGCAGACAAACAGCGACTAAACCTGACACTGCTGACCCACGCAAACACACTCACACAGGCTAAATTCATGTATGTATACCAACAGATGCACACCTACACGCACACACACACGGGAAGTATGTTAGAAACAAAACTGCACCCTCAGAAATGTGGAGGGGAAACCAGGAAACACACTTGTAGCGCTCAATAATACGACCGTATTTAACTGGAATAATGGTGCTTGAATATTATATGAAGAAATATTATCTTAAAATCTTATTTGCATTTTGAAAGGTGATGAATTTACATTACTTATGTCTTGTAAATGTGGTTTACTGACATTTTTACAATCTTAACACCATTCACATTTTAGATGATGTATTAGATTGTTTTTCTGTATCCCCTTGTTTCTGGTTCACTGAGAGGTTTGTTAGTTTGTCTTAAACAACTTGGCATTCTAAGTGAAAGAAAATAATTTACAATAAAAGCTATAATAATTAACGTTCATGCTGAAACTTTGAATCTTAAACCCAATTTACTCCCACTTGCCCCAAATCACCTCCCTGTGACCTTTTATTGGACACTTTCTAGAAAGTGGACAAAAATGTCTACTTGAAGGGTCATACATGTAAATTTTTTTATGGATAATTCAAGGGTTAAAAAAGGAACAAAAAAAAAGGGGGGGGTCATTAGAATTTCTTTAATCATTTTTGTGTCACAACTTTCTTTGACATGAGGTTTGAAGATTTGTGGTGGTGATTTTAACGGTTTCCCAAATGAGCATTAACTCAAAGTTTGAGTTGATCAAAGCCTACACTGTTTTTATGCTGTATACCTTGTAGTACATTGCAGATGATACTGTAACCATCTGAGGCACAGCGGTTTTGGCTTTCTCCCACTGAGCATCAAAGACGTCAATGCGTATTTTCCCACTGACTCTGCTTTGGACACAGTCATTACTGCCATACCTGTGGCTTAATGATATGGTGTTTTTAACCATCTTTCTGGGTCATTTTTTATCTCGACAGTTCTTTTTTCCCTGTCAGATTTATTATTTTCCCTCTTTATAATCCCCACACTCATGCTGCTTTTGTCCCCCTGGCTCTCTGTTTCTTGTATTCGTCAATTACTTCTCGAAAATCCGCGACTTTTATTGATATAGTTGGACAGAGTGAGGGGAAGAAAATGGGAGTGTAAGAGCGGTTGGTCCAAATGGCTTTTTTTTCTTTTTCTCTCTTTTCTTCAGACTCTGACCACTATTATTCAGTCTTAAAGAAATTCAGCTAAAAAGCACTGTGATGGTTTTTCTCAAATGGAAAAGCTTTTAGTTTAGCTTCTCAGGCCCAATAGGCTGAACTCTTTCTCTGCCCCCCCACCCCCAACCTCTGCTTTTCTGCTTCATCCCCCTTACTGTTTTACCTTCTCTCCCTCCCAGAAGGACGAGGTGTCCCGTGTGCCGGGGTTAGTCCTGGAGAACGGAAAGGAGCAGCTCATGTATGAGGTTCCTCTCAATGACACCGGCTCTGCGGGACTTGGCGTCAGCCTCAAAGGGAACAAGTCCAGAGAGACGGGAGAGGATCTGGGTATCTTCATCAAATCCATCATACATGGAGGAGCTGCATACAAGGTGACATCATGGTCTCATTCAGACACAAACAAGCTTAACTTTTCTCTTTTTACATGTAAGTTCAGGTACACTTCATGGTTTGAAGGAGAAAAGCACATCGTCATGAATAATAAGCACTAAGATCAGGATGAATCTGTGTAGAACAGACAGATTTTAGTCATCTCAGCTGTGTCAGCCTCTCCTTCTACTCCTTTGACCTGATGTTCATCACACTTGATATACTATAGAAATAAACGACAGGAAGGCAAATGTGCACACACACACGCACTCACAGGCTGCAGCTGCATGTCACAGACCCACAAAAATAAATGGAAAAGCATCTGATGTTGAATCATTGCGAGTCTGACAGGCAGAGCTCGTTGCTGTCTGTGTCTTTGAGGCGGAGTCAGGCTGTCGTGGGAGGGTGGGATTGTGTGTACATGTGCAATTATTTCTGCGTCCCAAACGCTCATAGATTGCTGGATTTTTGGTGTTTTGGCCTCAGGGCCGCTCACTAAAGGTTATAAACTCATGTCTTTGTTGGTAAATATCCATTAATTGAGTTTGGCTTAGCTCCCCAGTAGGTTTTAAACATGCACAAATGCATGAATGTATGCATCTGTACAGACTTGTGTGTTTAACATCATCTGAAGTAAAAGCTTGCATGTTTTACAGGACGGACGTCTGCGTATTAATGACCAGCTGGTTGCTGTTAATGGAGAGTCGCTGCTGGGACGCTCCAATCATGCTGCCATGGAGACGCTCCGACGATCGATGTCACAGGAAGGAAATGTGAGAGGGATGATCCAGCTGGTGGTGCTGAGGACTTTCAAGGTATCCTCACTGTTTCTGTTTTATGTCAGCTTTGCTACCTACTGAAGGAAAAAGTCTCCTAAATATGTTAAAGAAACCAATATGACTTCCTTTGTAAAGTCACAGTGTCCTGGCCTCACTGAGCATTATATTACTCTGCCCTATACTCAGCTATTCAGGTAGATAACAATCTCCCACTCGTCCGCCAAGAACCAGTCCGGTTGATCTTTAGCAGGCTTTAATG